>WKFP01014698.1:246021-303185 GCA_011057875.1 Pterocles orientalis
ATGTGTATCACATTGCATCTTTGTATATAGTATTATTTCTAATATTATTGTAGTTTAGTAATTAAATTGTCCTTATCTCAACCCACGAGTCCTCTTTGCCATTTACCTCTTTAATTCTCTCCCCTATGATTGGGTGGGGGCAGGGACTGTGTGAGCGGCTGTGTGTGGTTTGGCTCCCAGCCAAGGGCCAACCCGCCACAGTGGGCTATTCAGATTCTGTCTCAAGTGCAGAGTTTTCATAGCCCATTTGCCAAGATAATACCTGTTTTGAATAAAGTTCCAAAGGCAAGATATTTGAAAATAGGATGTTGCATCACTAAGACATTGATACATTAGTCCTTTTCTTAGAATTGCTTTGTAGAGTTTAAATAAATCATTAAATGCTTGACATTTATGGCTCAGAACTACCATAATGCCCATATTGTTAAATCTGCTTGTGGGAGGAAAAGGCAACCTTCTTTATTGTGTTAATGCTTTTCTCAGTAAAGTTATGATTAGGTCTTGAACCAGCCATGGAACACATTAGTCAATCAAATTCCCCTTATCACCACCAATACCTGAAATAAGAGTAAAGAACAATACCTTTTGTAAGATTTTGTAAGTTTTTAATAGTAATCAATCTTTCTGCTGCTGGAGCAATTTCAATTTCTTACTGTTTCAAAACCGACAATTTTAATATTCAGGTGGCTGTTGTTCAGAAGTCTACGTTAAAGTTGCATGTATTTGTTAGATTGGCAGCATTAAAGAGTTTATCTAGAAAGTCAAAAAGAGATAGTTTCTTAAAGGGAACTGAGGATGAGTATGAATGGAGTATGATTGCTATACAAGCTGATTACTTAACATCGAACAATATTATTCTGAACTTTGCAAATATGAACTTTTAGGCCTCAAACTACCAAACTGGGTTATAAATTTACATCCAAGACTGTTAAAGAAAGTTTCCATGTGCTTGTTCTAACCTTTCGATCTCTTTCCATAAATGTGCTTGTTTTAGTTAGTTCATATTCAATAAAAATTACACAATTGGATTATCCTAGAAAACTTTTTGTGAAAAAAAAGCTCCCCACAATCATATTCATTTAAAGTTCTGATTTAGCTTAATAATTAGCTGTAGTTTTTTTTTAATTCTGTCTAAATTCTGTATCTCTCATTATGCAATCTAACAAATCTGGATGCATTTTAATCTTTACTGCAAACATGCAGATTATAAAGCAATACTAGCATATCAGATATTAAGACCAGAAAGTAATATGGCCAGCAGCATCAAATTTATTTTCTTATACTCTTTGCAGAGTCATTAAAAAAGAGAAGAAATGGGGAACAGGTACTGTTTTACCTATAGATTTGCGATGACATAATACTACTGTAACACCTCAGCTGTGGGTGGGAATGCAAACCATCTGTTTAATTTTCATTTTTTAGCAAAAGCCCCCTGAGATATCACCTCTTCCTCAGCTATTCAGAAACAGGTCCTTTCTCTGACTTCTCAGCCACCATCTGCTAAGAAATGTTATCTATTTGTCTATTTGCTTCTCTATTTGTCTTCCTTCCATGGAAATGGAAAGACAGGGGAAAAACCAATAAACAGTGCTTGTCAGAGCTATCTCAAAAAGCTTTTACCAGAAATTAGAAATCTAAATGGCTAAAATACTGCCTTTTATTCTTTATTTTATAACTCCAAATGTATCTCTCGATTTAACGTTAGTCCCATGAGATTCAAATTTAAGGTTAAAGCAGTATATTTCTGCTGTATACCATTCCTTTGCCTGACAAATAGTTCATTGTTCATCTTTCCCATCTCAAAAATTTGGGTTTTCTGTTCTCTGACAATAGCAATGTTTTGGGTAAACTTAGCAGTTATCTTTATTTTGAGGAATTTTTAACACACAGTTTTAATTTTTTTATCATTGATCTGTTACACATTTTGACTTCTGTATAACTTTCATTTTGCTTTAATGTAATATTTGGTAGAAATAGAGTCCAGTATTTCCCACTGGATTTAGAATTTATATTCATTCAATTGAGGAATATGACTTAGTATGGTCTGGCTATGGAATTTTAAAATTTTTCACCCAATATATTTTCACATGAAAAGCTTTTCAGAAATGCATTAACTAAAGTCATTCAGTAAAGTGTGGTCTGAATACCCAAAGATATTTGTGAAAAAAACCACAAAACAAACCCAAACCTAAAATGAACAACAACCCCCTCTCCCCCGCCCCCCCTCCTGTAAAAAGGACTGAAAATATTGGGAATTATTTTGAAAAGTTACACAGAAAATTGTGATTCTATCATCAAGACATGGATTGGAAACTTTTGTCTCATTTTATGTAGAAAACAGGAAGAGAAGATCAAACAAATTGACACGCAGCAATTTTACAGATGGTAAAAGAAAACATCACAAAATTAGTTGATTAAGCACCAAAATATGCTTATGAGAAATATATTTTTCATTAATATGTGCCTAAAAATCTTTAAATCTGACATCAAAAAGGGATCAGCAAAATATGCACACATAGAGATAATCCAGAGTATCTAAAAATACATAGTGTCCTACATAATGACCATTGAAAAAATGTACATGGAATGAATATTAATCCTGGTAGATCTAAATATTAGTGACCTTCCAATGAATGGAAACTGTCTTTAGCTGAGTTGTTTTATAAGCATCTTCCAGAATATTTTTCACATGTTCTCCTAATGCATCTGGCACAGACTCTTGATGGAGATAAATAACTGGAGTAGACAGATTGGTAATCTAGCCCTGTATGCCTAATTATACGTTCTTCAATGGGATAATCATAGAATCATAGAAGGACCATAGTGATCATCTAGTTTCAACCCCCCCGCCATATGCAGGGCCGCCAACCACTAGACCAGGCTGCTCAGAGCCACATCCAGCCTGGCCTTGAATGCCTCCAGGGATGGGGCATCCACGACCTCCCTGGGCAACCTGTTCCAGTGTGCCACCACCCTTTGGGTGAAAAACTTTCTCCTAATCACTAACCTAAATCTCCCCTGTCTTAGTTTAAAACCATTCCCCCTTGTCCTATCACTATCCACCCTCGTAAACAGTCGCTCCCCCTCCTGTTTATACTCTCCCTTCAAGTACTGGAAGGCCGCAATGAGGTCTCCCCGGAGCCTTCTCTTCTCCAAGCTAAACAAGCCCAGTTCCCTCAACCTTTCCTCACAGGAGAGGTGCTCCAGCCCTCTGATCATCTTAGTGGCCCTCCTCTGAACCCTTTCCAAGAGCTCCACGTCCTTCCTGTGCTGGGGGCCCCAGGCCTGGACACAGTACTCCAGATGGGGCCTCACAAGAGCCGAGCAGAGGGGCACAATCACCTCCCTCTCCCTGCTGGCCACCCCTTTTTTTAATGCAGCCCAAAACACAGTTGGCTTTGTGGGCTGCAAGCACGCACTGCCGGCTCATGTCCAGCTTCTCATCCACCAGGACCCCCAAGTCCTTCTTCGCAGGGCTGCTCTCAAGGAGATCTTCCCCCAGTTTGTATAAATACCTGGGGTTGCCCCGACCCAAGGGCAGCACCCTACACTTGGCCTTATTAAACCTCATTAGGTTTACACGGGCCCACTTCTCCAGCCTGTCCAGGTCCCTCTGGATGGCTTTCCTTCCTTCCAATGTGTCGACAGCACCACTCAGCTTAGTATCATCTACAAACTTGCTGAGGGTGCACTTGATGCCATCGTCTATGTCACTGATGAAGAAGTTAAAGAACACCGGTCCCAAGACGGACCCCTGAGGGACACCACTCGTGACCGGCCTCCACCCTGACACGAACCATTAATCATAACCCTTTGGCTGCGTCCGGCCAGCCAATTCCTAATCCGTCGTACAGTCCATCCTTCAAATCCACACCTCTCCAATTTAGAGAGAAGGATGTGGTGAGGGACCATGTACAATTTGCATCTTAACACCTATTTGACAAAGCTTTCAGACTTTTTCCTTCAGAAATTTTTATTTATCCCTTAATTCAACACAAAATTATAATGCCACACATAGACTGGTTCTCTAGCTATACTGTGTTGTTTTTCTTTATTTTTAACCTTTAATTGTAGAAATAGTTTGGTCTTTTGCAGAGATTCTTTGTCATCTTTCTCCCATTCTCCTTCATTCTTAATATTTACAGGAGAAAATGTTTAGTCTATTAAAAAGATAATGCTAATGCTTACAGATTCATCTCTCAGATTTATATTTTGCTGTTTGTCTTTCAACTGATTTCAAGGTATTTCTCCAACCTGTGCATACATATTTTCTCCATAACTTGTGGAAATTATCTTTTTATGAAGTGCAGAATGATGCCTAATGTATTTGCACACACTTTTAGTGACCTACAATCTTGATGGCCTCATGGGCATTTTTACTTCATACTTTAAAATTTAACTTGATACTTCTTTCAGCTGTGTTGTAGTTTTACCCTGACTGGCAGCAAAACACAACACAACCACTCACTCACCCTCCTCCCTCACAGGGATGGAGGAGAGAATCAAAGGGGTAAAGGAAAAAGAGACTCATAGGTTAAGAACAATTCAATAACTAAACTTCAATAATATTGAAAATAAAAGTAGTATATACAAATACACAAATGGAGGATGCACAATGATACTGCTAACCACTCGATGACCAAGGCTCAGCCCATTCCCAGCTACCAATCCCGGAGCAGGGATAATCCCAAAACCAAAATCCTGGAGCAGAGATAAGAGCCCGAGCAACGGAGAGACCGAGATGACCCTGAGAGAGGTGTGACCCAGAGGGAGACAATCCAGAGCAAGAGCGAGAACTTCCAGACAGATCCTTATCTATATACTGGGCATGATTTGCATGATGTGGAACATACCATTGGCTAATTTGGGTCTCAGTCCTAAACCTAGGGTCAAATCCTAGGCTAGTAATTGGGACTGTGCTCCCTCCCAACTTCTTCTGTGCCTGCAGACACTGGCGCAGCAGAGAAGCTGAAAAGTCCTTGACTGTCCTGGCAACAACTCTAAACATCAGTATGTTATCAGCTTTCTTCTCAGCACAAATCCAAATCATAGCCTCTTATCAGGTACTATGAAGAAAGTTAACTGTCTCAGCTGAAACCAGGACAAGGGGCATTACTTTTGTATGTCTTTGTTTTGAAGAACAGGATCTTTCCAGGATAATAGTTCAAAAATGATGACATTTGTGTTATGTCACATTTTAAATTACCAGCTTTTCTTTGTCCTGCCTTTCTCTATGTATTTTGGAAACTCTTAATAGTTTTCTTTTTTGGTTTAATAGTTCAGCACTTTTAATTGTGGTATCTTTTTTTTTTCTTTTTAAAAACATAGTTGATATTTAGATGGTTTTAGAGTTCTCTTGATGCTGCAACTCAGTTTCTTTGTGTCTTTTATGTGTACCTTGTCCATGTCTTATACAGAAAGGTCTTATGGATGCTTTTATTATTTTACATTTTTGTTTATTTTGAAATTTCATTATGCTATATCTAGTAATTTTTTTAACCTTCACTGTGTCATTGAAAAAAACACTGTGTTTACAAAAGCTGCCTTTCTATCAATTCCTTTTTTTTTTTTTCCCAAGGTGAACACATGCTTGTTTTAGCAAAGCACTTGAATTAGAGATGAAAATTTAGAATGCAATTTCACTGACAACACTGGCAACACCAGCCTTTTCAGAGGTGGCTCACCGGAGTGAAAAAAAACAGACCATATTTTTTTTCATGATAATTTGAATTTTATTTCTTCCCCAGTTTATGATAATTTCTGATTATAAACTAATGCCAGAAAATTCATAAGCCAGGTGTGAATAACTGTAAAGAGATAGTGTGTTATTTACCACCTCTTATCTTTCCATCAAGGATATTTTCTAAAATATTTTCTGCATCCTAAAAGGAGGCTGTAGATTCATGCATAGATTGCTATGTAAGGTTTTTAGTTTTAAACCCTATTAGAATTAGCAGGAATAAACATCCATCCTGCTAAAATAGGTTCTGGTTTTACAATCTCTTTAATTTAGTAATGAAAGTAGGATTCTGGACAAGGCAGCTGAGCCACAGGACTTTACATACCCAAAAGAGATGTCACTGTTGGGGTGTCTAATCCACTAGTGTAATGGCAAGGCTGGGCTTGGTGTTTGGAAATGGAAAGTATCTTTGAAGAGTATACATTCTTTGATGTTCAGTGTTTTCTTGCGCTACATGTTGTGGATTTGTGCATCTCGGTGTGCTCTGGTGGGTAAACCACTAAATTATCAGTTTGCTTGTAATTTGAACACCATATCGAGATAGGGCAGCAGGAGTTGAAAATTGGATACTGTCCACCCACCCTTCAACACTGTCACAGTAGTTTGCATTTGCAAGTTTTATAACTATAATAATGTTGTATCTGTCTGACCACAACTTAATGCTTGTATCCGTACTTTTGGACACCTGACAGTTACGAAAAATAGTTGTCCTTTGCATTTCAAATGCATTTAATGATAACCTAATGTAATTATTCTTTCGGAATGAATGCATTAAATTTTTGCTCGCTGATCACAGTTGTAGGTATTCCAATGAAGGACAGAACAATGGAAGCCGTCAAATTAATGATGTGTTATCACCTGGAAACATGTGAAAGGTGTAACATTTTTAATAGCAGAGACTAGATTAACATTGTTTCAGCCACGAGGAGCTGGGAATCAATTTCAATGCTAATCAGTGTTTTAAGGAATGAATTAGTAATGCAGTAAATGCCATTAACCTTTCAAGCACTGCGACTACATGAAGCTTCCTGCAGAGGCATAAAGCAGAGTGCAGCTGTGACACAAACAGAATTCTTTTATGGAAAAATTATGCTCTGAAAAAGCCTTGCTTAAAAAGTAGAAAAATCTTACCTTTTAACAAAGAAAAAGAAACTAAAAACTGTTCTAATAAAATATCTATTTTTTGAGTTTGAGTTTTCTGAAATATGAAGCACCACCTAAACTAAATATTTTATGCAAACTATATAATATGCACTGGCATGAAGTTTGCTTTCCAAAACATTATGGTTTTTTTATAACTTCATAGGGAAATGGTGTATAAGGAAATGTGGATGTGGCTTTTAAAACTGCTGTTCGTACATGATCGTTGAGAGATATTCTAACATACTGATTGTGAGTTTTCTCATGTGTGTTAATGGAGACAGTGCAGTCAGTACAGACAAGTGCCATGATCACAGTGTTTCCCTTAATGATGTCAGCAAAAAGGAAAATCATGTTCTTACCCTTTATGATGGTCAAGAAAATATATTCTCTTGCGTGAGACTGCAAACACGACTGGTACTGGAAGGACAGGGCTTCTGGCTGCAATGATCTCCAGGACTGACTCTCTACACCACTGGAAAAGAGTAGGATCTAAATAGCAGTTGCAACCAACTCAGAAAGGTCTCACAGTCTTAAAATATTTGGTCTTACTCATTCAAGTGTATAGAAAAGCATGCAAACAGTTAACCATTGTGTTTTAAATAATTCTCGTGCAGTTGAATAGATATGGAGTAGATAGGGTGTACTTGTAGACAGGCTCTTTAGTTTTGATATGAACTTGGCAGTACAATACATGTGAGACAATTCATGCAGTATTTTCTGTTAAGCTCATTAAACATTGTTTTTTAAGTACTAAAAACAGTATACTAGTATCAACATCTTAACTCAACTATAATCTGATTTTTAATCCCCAAAAGAGTATATTTTATAATGTTTTGCAACAACACAACTTCTATATGTAAGAAAGTTCTGCAACCTTGTAGAAGAAAATAGAAACTTTAGTTCCCCTTGTATAAGGGTGTAGACCTTCAGAGTCTAAACTTTAATTTCTGCTATTCTTTTATTCACTTTTAAATGTTCAATCAGAATGGTGAGATGATGATATATGTTCTCCAAACTGTTTTAGTGCTGGTATTCCATCATTTTGAAAGCATTGTTGATACAATCAATGATGATAAATGATTCATCTCACTTAATTAGGCTGAGAAAAAAGTGAGATACTTCAAACAAAATTATTTTTAAAGGACTTAATGCTTAGACTTTCCTACTCTTCTTCATTTTTACATGTTAACATTTCTTCCCATCTCCATTAAGGCAGAAGTACCAATATTTCATATGTCAAATATAAAAAAAATGTAAAAAAAATTAGTCCTTCAAGTGCAGATTGTTCCCCAAACATGGTCTATCTTTTGTTTGTATATATTTTCCTCTGATGTAACTGAAAAAAAAATATTTGTTTGATTTGTTTTGCTTCTTCAATCAAATGGTCATTCTAAATACCAACTTCATGAAACCCTCTGTATGTTTATTTGGGGAAGATTACAGGTCAGCACCATGAAGCAGCAAAAAAAAAAAATCATTAAGAATGGACTGACAACTAGGTTTAGATTTATAAAATGCAGATAACACCTTGTGTGATTATATGAACCTCTAAAAGACATGAATAAAAATCAGTCACACAGCTACTTGACTTCTCTCAAAAAACAATTTACGGAGTGTGAAAGAAGAGCCCAGAAATTGAACTAGAAAAACATTGTGCTCTAAGCCACTGTTAAACCCTCTCCTATCACCTGTTCCAACGCTAATCCAGGCTATGTTTGATCAAGAAACTATTTTCACAGGCTGAAACACAGTGAATTGCGAAAGAGGGAGGAGTACAGAGTGTATTATAACAAACAAATGACTGAGAAGAATAACAGTAATTCTGGACAAAGGGAGGTTGAACACTGTGTAGAATTAAAGACTTATGAAGAGAAGAATAATATTAAACTTGGGTTTTCCATTCATGCTTTCTATAAAGAAAGCTTTTGAACTAGGACTATCATAACGTTAAAATATTTTTTGAAGTGAATGGTATGAACTAAGTTGTAGAGTTCTCTATAATTCAGAAAAATTCTGCACCTAACGGTCATTCAGTACAGTGTCAAATGACAGAACAATGGGTTTCATGGGAAGAACAGATAAGTTGGGATTTTTTATTAAATGTAGATAAACTACAGGAAGAATTTTTGAAGTGAGCAGTTACTGAAATAACAATGGACAAAAGTAGTCAGGCAAAAAAGGACAAAAGGAATATTGATATTAATCAGAAATGGGAGTTTTGGCAAAGTTATAGTACAATTTATCTCCACTCAGGATCATACATAAGAGAAGTGAAGATAATTCATATTTTCAGGAAGCAAAATGTTGAAACTTGGTTAAAAAAAGCTATAAGCACCACAGAAATTAGTTTCAAGGAGAAACACAACATCAAATTTTGAATGCTCATTACCTCATTAAAAAAAATCAGTGTACGTCTTTGATCATGTGTTTCCTTTATTTTTCCAAAATATTTGATTCTTTCGGTCATAAGTAACTTAAAATGGTATCATAGATATAATAACATAAAAATATCAAGTAAATATAACACAAGTGTTTTTCACCACAGGAGAACATGTATTTCCGCTGAATTGGTCATATCTTCATAGGCCTCATGTGCTAATAGGTATATTGTTCTACAGTCACCAATGCCATGCCATGAAGGGTGGACACATTGAACATGGGTAGTGAAAATATGAAGTATCCATGAATCTGGCAAAAGTTAAATAAATGTGTCTATTGTGATGAGCTAAAGAGAGATTCAAATCCCTGTTGCAAGTAAATAAAATGATACCAGCAATATTTATTACAAATATAACAAAGAGAATTAAATAAATAGATACCCTGAGTATAGGATAAATCCTTGGCAAATAGTGTTGCAGATTAGTATTGCTTTTTTTACTATTTTATTAATTATGTTGATACGAGACATAGCACAAGACCTTGGTTGAAATACTGAGTTCAATGCAGACTAATAAATATTAAGAGTAGTAGCAATGATAACAGTATACAATGTAGAGTTATAAGGCAAATCCATTTTATTTAGATATTATAACTGGATTATTAAAACAGTAACCTTCTTAGATTCCAATCCATAACGGGATGAAAAAAATCACTTTAAAATGCACCGTATTAACTTGGACAGTCATTTCCCAGACATGGTCATAAATGCAGTCTCCTCAATTATATGTCTTGGTCTCCAAAAATTTTATTTTGGTTTGATTTGGATTTTTTAAGCAGTTGAACTTGCTTTGGAGTCAGAATTTAGAACGAGAGAGTAAATGATGTCCCCCAGAGAGGACAAGAAGCAAAAAAAAATCTTAGCCATGGCCAAAGCTTTGTCCTATGATTTCTCCCAAGGAAGCAAATACAACTGTAAATCATAAACATAAACCACTGTTTTCTATGTATTCAGGACATGGAATCATGCAACTACTTATTTTGAAAACCAACATTAATTTGTACATTGACTAAAAGCCAATGTTTATCTCTAATACGTACAAATGTAACATATATACATATTACATATACAGAATATATGTTAGGACAAGAAAATAATCTCAGTGTTAACTGAGTACTTTTACTCTAAATGCAAGTAAAAAGCTAAGAGAAATATAGAGAGGTTTTCTAAAGAACAGAATACTTGGAGATAATTGAATACTTGGAGATAATTGAATACAGAGAGAAATCAATCAGTCACTCTAATAATGAGTTACTAGAGATGTTTTTCCTCTTTCAAGTTCGTTCTTTCCACTTAGATTTACACTGAAACTCTCAAAAATTTCAGTTTCTTTTTTTTTTTTTTTCTCCTTTGCCTAAATGAGAGGCAGACAGAATGTCTTTGCTTGCATATAACAGATGTCACAAACTCGGCTGGAAGACATTCTTTTCTAGATCCTCATATTATTATCTACCACTATCTTTTTTTCTCCTTTTTATGTATTTGTTTATAGCTTACTCCTCAGTTAGGCTCAAACTACCATGATTTCTCCTTTTAGTTATATTATAAATACTTTTTATTGCGTTCCCTCAGAAAACATTATATCTGACCCATATAACATTATAGCCGACCCAGCTCCCTACAGACCGACTGATCGCGAGCAAAGAGGGGTTTTCGGGAGATTCCTTGCTAGGAAAACGCTGCAGCCAGCGGCGCACTCCGACTCCCGCCGACAGCTCTGTTGTGAGAGGCTGACGTCGCACAGCCGTTGCCGGGGCGACCGCAGCCACCACCCCTCCCCCAGTCCTTAAATTCTTACCAGGAGGGCGGAGAACTAGCTCCCTACAGCAGCAGAGGAGGCGGCTCCTGCAGTGGGACGCAGAAGTTCTTCTGGGTCCAGGAGCCTCACACGGCAGCTGTAGGAGCAGAGAGAGCAGTCAGGGTTCCTCTGAGGGAAGTACTAGAGACCAGGAGAAGCACGGACATCCTCCCTGACTCTTCAAACACAATGGTGGGCACTCGTCACAGAGCTAAGGCTGCTGCTCTGGCCAAGGGGTCTGCACCATCTTCCCCGGTGGTGCTTGATGCCTCCGTGCAGACAGAACTACAGACAGCAGAGGCATCTGTACAGACCTTGGTGTGTGGGAGGTGCCCAAACCACTCTCCTGGGGTGGGGATGGGAGACAAACCATCCTGCAATAGGTGTGCCCAGGTGGACCAGCTCCTCGAACAGGTGGCCAAATTGCAGGAAGGAGTGGCAAGATTGAGGAGTATCAGGGAGTGTGAGCAGGAGATAGATTGGTGGAGCTGCACCCTACCATCCCTGAGGCAAAGGCAGGAGACAGAGGCTCCACAAGAAGCAGAGGATCCCCTCCCCTCTTGCCAGCAGGGTGAAGGAAGGGACCTAAGAGAAGGGGGAGAATGGAAACAGGTCCCAGCCCGGAGAAGGAGACGAATCCCCTCCCACGCATTGCGACTGCCTCAGCAAAGAAAAGAAGGAGGGTAATGGTCATTGGTGATTCCCTCTTAAGGGGAACAGAGGGCCCAATATGTCAACCTGACCCTTTACACAGGGAAGTCTGCTGCCTCCCTGGGGCCCGGGTTAGAGGTGTCACCAGGAAGATCCCTGGTCTGATACAGCCCTCTGATCACTACCCACTATGGGTCATGCAGGTTGGAGGTGATGAGATTGTGGAGAGAAGTCCAAAAGCAATTAAAAGGGACTTCAGGGCACTGGAGCATTCGATTAGAGGATCAGGAGCACAGGTCGTGTTCTCCTCAGTCCCCACAGTGACAGGGATGGATACTGAGAGGATCAGGAGAACACAACTGATCAACACCTGGCTCAGAGGCTGGTGCCAGAGGTGTAATTTTGGTTTTTTTGATCATGGGAAGGCTTATGAGGCACCAGGCCTGCTAGCGACAGATGGAGTTCATCTGTCTCATAGGGGGGTAAGGATTCTTGCTTGTAAGCTGGCAGGGCTCATGGAGAGGGCTTTAAACTAGGTTCGAAGGGGGAATTCCCAGGCCCATTACAGACAAGCCCGGGGGGGCACGGTGAGGGTAGGAGTGGACTCTACAGCTCAGCTCAAGTGCACTTACACTAGTGCACGCAGTATGAGCAACAAGCAAGAGGTATTTACCGACAGAAAAGCCAGCAACAAATGCCCAGAGCCTGGAAAAGGTTCACAGGCTGGCCTGAGGGTGGCTGGTGGGCAGCACACAGGAGGTCCAGCCTCCTTGGGAGCCCAACTTAAGTGCTTCTAATGCACGTAGTATGGGGAATAAACAAGAGGAGCTGGATAAGTCTGCACACCTGCAGCGTTATGATCTTATTGGCATTACAGAGACATGGTGGGATGGATCGTACGACTGGAGTGTTGGAATGCAGGGATACAGGCTCTTTAGGAAGGACAGGCAGGAGAGACGAGGAGGGGCTGTTGCCCTCTATGCAAAGACCATCTGGAGTGCATGGAGCTCCACCTGGGGTCAGATGAGGAGCCAACAGAGAGCCTGTGGGTCAGGATCAGAGGGAGGGCTGGGACAGGGGACATTGTAGTGGGGGTCTGCTACAGGCCGCCTGACCAGGGAGAGCAAGTGGATGAGGCCCTTTATAGACAGATAGGAGCAGCCTCACGCTCACAAGCCCTGGTCCTCATGGGGGATTTCAACCATCCTGATATCTGTTGGAAGAACAACACAGCACAGCATAGGCAGGCCAGGAAGTTCCTGGAATGTGTCAATGACAACTTCCTTCTCCAAGTGATAGAGGAGCCAACCAGGAGGGTGGCTATGCTGGACCTTGTTCTCACCAACAAGGAAGGGCTGGTGGGGAATGTGGAACTCAAGGGCAGCCTGGGATGCAGTGACCATGAGATGGTGGAATTCAAGATCCTCAGGGCAGTGAGGAGGGTGCACAGCAATCTCACTACCCTGGACTTTAGGAGAGCGGACTTTGGCCTCTTCAGGGACCTGCTTGAAAGAGTCCCATGGGATAAAGCCCTGGAGGGAAGAGGGGCCCAAGAAATCTGGCTAATATTCAAGGACCACTTCCTTCAGGTTCAGGGGCAATGCATCCCAACAAAGAGGAAGGCAGGCAAAAATGCCAGGAGGCATGCATGGATGAACAAGGAAGACCTGAGCAAATTCACACAAAAAAAAGGAAGCCTACAGAGGGTGGAAGCAAGGACAGGTAGCCTGGGGACAATCCAGAGACACTGTCCGCGAAGCCAGAGATCAGGTTAGGAAAGCTAAAGCCCTAACAGAGTTAAATATGGCCAAGGACATTAAGGGTAACAGGAAGAACTTCTATAAGTATGTCAATGATAAAAGGAGGACTAGGGAAACTGTGGGCCCCCTCCGGAAGAAACCAGGAGACCTGGTGACCCAGGATATAGAGAAGGCTGAGGTACTTAACGAGTTCTTTACCTCAGTCTTCACTGGCAAGAGCTCAAGCCACACTGCCCAAGTTGCAGAAGGCAAAGGCTGTGACTGGGAAAAGGAAGAACTGCCAGCTGTAGGAGAAGATCAGGTTCGAGACCATTTAAAGAACCTGAAGGTGCACAAGTCCATGGGACCTGATGAGATACATCCGCGGGTCCTGAAGGAACTGGCAGATGAAGTTGCCAAACCACTATTCATCACATTTGAGAAGTCGTGGCACTCTGGTGAAGTTCCTGCAGACTGGAAAAGGGGAAAGATAACCCCCATTTTTAAAAAAAGGAAATAAAGAAGACCCGGGAAACTACAGGCCGGTCAGTCTCACCTCTATGCCTGGCAAGATCATGGAGCAAATCCTCCTAGAATCTGTGCTAAGGCACATGGAAAACAAGCAGGTTATTGACGACAATCAACATGGCTTTACCAAAGGAAAATCATGCCTGACGAATTTGGTGGCCTTCTACGACAGAGCCATGGCGCTGGTGGATAGAGGAAGGGCAACAGACATTATCTACCTGGACTTGTACAAAGCTTTTGACACTGTCCCACATGACATCCTTGTCTGTAAGTTGGAGGGACATGGATTTGATGGAAGGACCACTGGCTGGATAAGGAACGGGCTAGATGGCCGCACTCAAAGAGTTGTGGTCAATGGCTCAATGTCCAAGTGGAGACCAGTGAGAAGAGGTGTTCCACAGGGGTCGGTACTGGGACCAGTGTTGTTTAACATCTTTGTTGGAGACATGGACAGTGGGATCAACTGCACGCTCAGCAAGTTTGCTGATGACACCAAGCTGTGTGGTGTGGTGGACATGCTGGAGGGAAGGGATGCCATCCAGAGGAACCTTGACAGGCTGGAGAGGTGGGCCCATGAAAACCTCATGAAATTTAACAAGGCCAAGTGCAAGGTCCTGCACGTGGGTCGAGGCAATCCCAAGCACAAATAGAGGTTGGGCAGAGAATGGATAGAAAGCAGCTCTGAGGAGGACTTGGGGGTATTGGTGAATGAGAAGCTCAACATGAGCCGGCAGTGTGCGTTTGCAGCCCAGAAAGCCAACCGTGTCCTGGGCTGCATCAAAAGAAGCATTAGCAGCAGGTCAGGGGAGGTGATTCTCCCCCTCTACCCTGCTCTCGTGAGAACCCACCTGGAGTACTGTGTTCAGATGTGGGGCCCCCAACATAAAAAAGACATGGACCTGTTGGAGAGAGTCCAGAGGAGAGCCACAAAATTAATCAGAGGGCTAGAGCACTTCCCCTATGAGGACAGGCAGAAAGAGTTGGGGTTGTTCAGCCTGGAGAAGAGAAGGCTCTGAGGAGACTTAATAGCAGCCTTCCAGTACCTGAAGGGGGCCTACCGGATCGATGGGGAGGCACTCTTTATCAGGGAGTTTAGTGAGAGGACAAGGGGTAATGGGTATAAGCTAAAAGAGGGTAAATTTAGACTAGACATTAGGAAGAAATTTTTCACTATGAGGGTGGTGAGATACTGGAACAGGTTGCCCAGGGAAGTTGTGGATGCCCCATCCCTGGAGGTGTTCAAGGCCAGGGTGGATGAGGCTTTGAGCAACCTGGTCTAGTGGAAGGTGTCCCTGCCCATGGCAGGGGGGTTGGAACTCGATAATCTTTAAGGTCCTTTCCAACCCAAACCATTCTATGATTCTATGATTCTATAATTCTATGATTCTATGATTTGGAATAATTACCATATTTACAGCTTGTTGACGTGTTAGGTTTCTAGTTCTTATATGTTACTTGCATTACTAAATTCTATTAAGTCTAATTATCAGCATTTACTATATTATCGTAATTATAGAGTTATGTTGGCTTCCTTATTAAACAAAATCTTTTCTAATAGTTGAGATGTCCTAACATCACCCTAACTGTCTCCTACTTTCCTTCTATAATTAACAGAAAAAGCCTCCGATTCAGTAAAAGCTAACTTACATGTGAATATACTTGAAAGCAATTTTCTAATGTCAAGCAGAGTTATTAGACCTAACTTTTGCGTGCATTTTTTCTAAAGGTTAAACAAAGAAAGAAACAGAAAACTTTCCCAAGCTTAGTACTGATATGACTGTATATTAACATTTGCTTTCAAAACATATTCCCAGGCCAGCCTCCGTAGATAATTCTCTCAAATCAAGAATATTTTATAAAATCATCACAAGAGCATCATATGGACTTGGTAGACCACCTTTATCTTTTCACTACAGAAAAAGAAATGGAGCATTCTTCATTTAAAACATAAAATCTACATTATTTCTCATAAAACTGTTTAATTTATTGGATTTACAGTTTACTTTATCCTAATCTAGGATAGGATTTTCATAATCCTTTTAGAATTTCCTCTTTTAAAGAATATTAAGCAATCCAAAGTCATGGACAGTTCTGAAATTAAACATTGGGATGTATTCCAAAACCTTTTCCCTGACTTGATTGTTCAGACTTTATACTTTCTTCATCAAACCCCCACACAGTCAAATTATAAAGAAAGTAAGCTGACTATTAAGAAAGCAGGTTTAGTTTAGAGAGAATTTATTTCACATGCTTGGTGACTGTGTGTTCAGGTCATGAAAGCAGACTGTAGTTCTAGTAGGCTGCAGAATAGAGATTTCTCTTCTATGGTCATCTCAGCATAATATTCTCATAGTTTCAAAATTTAAACACCTAATTTCCTACAAATTAATATTTTTTATTTATTAGTAAGTTAAACACATATCCACTTGAGTGGTCCTGCATATCTTATCTAGTTATAAGTATACTTTTTTTTTTCAGTAATTGGGTTTTTAAATTGATTTGTAAGAAACATTTTACAAGTCGGCGACTGCACTGTTACAAGTTCTGATGCAGTATGTACCATTCTGAGAAGGTTATCTTTCAAAGTAAAGATAATCTCACTATTTTATGAAAACACTGGTCCTCTTAATAGCTACCTCAGCTCACAAAGTTGTTAATTTACCCGTCCTTATGATAGAACCTTGTGTTTCAGTATTTCATGAGAACTATGTTTGTGTTCTGGCCTTTCATTTGCAGATAATGAGTTTGTTCAGAATTTCTGCAAGTTATCTAATTTAATCCAGTTAATGAGTTGCACCCAACCCAGTGAGTTGCTGTGAGGTGTCCACACTTGAGTAGTCCAGACATTCATGTTCCACATGGGGTCAGCCACTTATGATAGTTCCTTTAGGAATACATTTTTCGATGATATATTTACAGAATCAAACACAGAGATACGTGCTGCAAATTACCTATTCAGTCGTGTCCTCTAGATGATTATTTTCACTGAGCAGTATTACAGGATTTTTTACTAGATTCAACTGATTTTTCTGCATTTCTGAATGTTACTTGAGAGTCATGAGAATTGGCTATACATCAACAAATGTTTGAAGAGGAAAGCAAGTTTCTGGCCTATAGCAGGGTTTGTTTTCAAAAAATATGTATTTGGTAGATATTTTCTGAATTATTTCTATCAACAAAAATGTCAGTATTATTGTCTTTACAAAGATATTTTGGGGTTTTTTTCTCTGATTTATGCACTTAATGGGGATTGAGAATACAAAGATGGAGGTAGAGCAAAATGAAAGAAAGGATGCAGTGAGACAAGTTAGTCTCTCTCCAGTGCTCTGGGCATATGGAATTCATATGGATAATACATATTGGAGACTTTCAGTTAGAAACAGTTAAGTTAGCGTTCCTTTTCCACAGCCTAATTCCTGAACATAGCAGTCAGCAGTAAAATTTGCACTGTCATGAGTTTTAGAAGTAATGAAGAATCTTCTGTGGTGTACTTTGAATTCATTTTTGACATGCACCTATTATGGATTTACAATATTTTTTCTTGGGTGCTGAATAAACCTTTTTTTCACACCTCACCACACCACTATTGGGGGTCTTAATTACAATGCTTTCTCTTTTCTATTTAAATATGTCAGAACTTATATCATAACTTTCACACTTAAACCGTTTAATGCTAAATGGTTGTGTCATCCAAAACAGTGTTCCACTGAAGCTGAAAAAATTAATTTTGGGGGCAACCAAGTCCAATCTGCTGGTTTCCCTTTCCCCCAGGAAGGATGTGTTACGATAACTTAACAACCAAATTGTTGCTAAACCATGTAGTTCTGAAGTGTTGAGATAAATGTATTGTAGCATTTTGTGCCATTTAAGCTTAATAAATAAATTTGAACTTCAATTCCTTGAAAATATTCTGGACAGTTTTCTGTAAGCTGACTGGTACTTAGGAATTTTGCAGCAAGAAATAAGATGTTTGGTTTCTAATGTGAAGGTTAGTTTTATGATATTTAGATCAACTTCATAATCCATACCACTTTTGTTTTACACTAATTTTTGTGAATGTGTTCAAATTAAATTACTTCTTACTTAGAATCAAAAAGTTTTTCTGTATTTAACTATTTAACAACTATAATAATTTCTCTAATGTATGCTTAATTCCTTTAGCAAACACCAAATGGGTGAATTCCAGCCCCATACAGGTCCCTGATAATGGTGTGGTTTGAAATTTTTTCTTCATTTTAATTAATTACAGGAAAAACTCCCCAGGGAAACAAGTCAAAACAGCATTTTTTTCAGCTCTAAAATAACTGTTCTTAGTGGAATAAAACTAGGCATATTTAATGGAGACACATATAGCATTAGGTAACATTTTTGTGACACTTTTGATTCTATATTAATTTTTACCACAACAGAATATGAACATTTTAATTGGAATACACCTAACTGTAAAAATTTTATTTTATTTAATTCTTCCCACTTTTTTTTTCTTCAGAAGCTTAACGCTGTTTCCTAGAGAAAAAAGCATTCCTGTGCATGGGTATTTTATGAACAATACTAAAGATTACATCAACTCAGTTACTTATAGACACGGCAGTTGGAAGTTTTTTCCTCTGCCACTCCAGTGACAATCCTGTGCTACACGCTAAAACTATTATCTCCAATGCATCAGCAAAGGAGGTAACAGATATTGAGACCTAAGACCTTTGGTTTTGCCTAACTATTCTAGCCTAGCCCCTCACTGTCAACTACTGAGAACTTTCATGTGTGTATGGCAGGATGCACTTTAATTCTAAATCTGGATTCTTCTTAGCTGGGAGTAGACTCTGAACATTCACTGGAAGGTGCCTAGGAAAGCACTGGCAGACTAATCTTAGCATTTGTGCAATTTAACCTTAAAAACAGATTCTAGTGACATTAAAGAAGATTCCATTTTCCAAACTATATTTTCAGCTTGGTCAACAAGCTTGAATTTACAGTATCACAATATCTTGGCTGAAGGATTTCACTATGGACATAAGGAATGTTATATTTCATATGTGGTGAACCTCCTGGTATTTGTGTGTGGATACCTCAAAGGATAAAGAAAAAGGTGGCGTGAAATTAAGCTGTACTTTCAGTGGTCTGCCACACACAGACACCTGACACAGACTCACTATGCAGCCAACCACAGAGCTGAAATAGTTGTACTGTTCAAACCCATTCAAAACATTCAAACTCCCCACTCGGGATTTTATTTCTTTTCTGTTCTTAGCACAAGATAATCCAGTGGAGATTTTAACTTATGACAATGTTTAAGTTAAGACAGTTGCCATTACATTCCACCCCACTCTAGATGACGTTAGAGATGATCTTTCCATTTTGTGAGGTTTGAAAATGGGAGCTTTATACAAATAAAAAGCCTGAAATCTTTCCTTATGATAGGAAGTGCATGTTGTAAGTACTTATAGAGTCAAACACATCTATCCACAATGCTCTAACTGTTAAAGCATCTCTTCAGTGTTCTCAATTGAGTCTTCCAAAATCAACTGATGTAGAATAGAGAACTGTGTTTTAGTTCTCAGAAAATCTAGCATTACAGGATGAAGAATGTTAACAACACCAGTAGCAACAATATGGAACATGAATCAATAAAAATTTAACATTTCAGTAATACTAAAGGTTTCTATTTTTCTATAAAATGTGGTTTACAAGTAGAAAGCAAGTGTGTGGTATGATATGAATTATTTTATTTGTGTTTCTATAGCTTATATAACATATGAAATTTCTATCACAGCTCTGTGGGATAACTTATTTATGTAGTAACAAATGATTTACTACTTGCTGTTTGTCTTCAGTTCTATCTGTCTATCCTGTTCTCTGTTCAATACATTGATGTACAGATTTGTTTTTGTTATAAAATGAGACAAAGTAAAATGTTATAACATTTTATAACAAAGTTATAAAATTAGACAAAGTATCGGAAGGTGATAATCCATCCTGGAGCTTCCAGATGCCCTACTGTGCATCTTTACCAATGAGTGGTTCCCTCTTTCCTTTCAAATTGATTTGAAGCTCACAGGACAGCTGATCTTGGTGCTCATAAACACAAACACAGTGAAGAAGACAGTTTTCTTTTATTTTCCCTTGTCTCCTGTCCTAACCATCAACACAACAATTACATAGAACACAACGTAGTTTACATCACAAGATTATGATTTCAAGAGTTCTCACTCACTGCTGGATATGAGAGCAGTAAAAGCCACCAATTCATAGAAATGAAAAAATATTTTAAAATATGCAAAAAATTCTCATACAAACATGCTGTTATCTTAAACTGTATATGTTGAACTATCATATTTTTCATACATACAGCTGGAGCTGTAGTCTTTAATGTGTGAATCTGTTTTCCATTGTAGCTGCAGAACTTGGTTGGCTAAGTACTAAGTAGTTTAAAACCTGATACTTTTTATTAAAGAACAAGCTCTTCTTATTAAAAATTCTGAATAAGTTCTTCCTTGATTTTCTTAATTTTCTTTTTAAAATATAAATTACTAACTCAACTATAACGTGTGTTTGACAGAAATAATTTGAAAGTAATTATACAGAGCCAAGCATTTAGACTCACGGGTAATTTAAATGCAGCTTCTTTCACCCTTTGTAATTACGCACTTCTGGTGTTGTGCTATTGAGTGAATATTATCCTTTAAAAAATGCAGAGAAAGATGTAACTGTTCAAAATTCACTCTGCAGTATGAGATTTCGTGTTATTGTGCAGAAAGAGGAATGTTGAACAAAGAAAGCCCTTCTGTGAAGCCCAGTTGCATTTCCAGCAGGGAGTTACAGCTCTCAAAACAGGTATGTGAGATTTTTTTTTCCTGTCATAAAAACAACTCCACTACTTTGAGAAAGAACTGTACAGACTGTGTGTCTACAGACACAGACCTGACACCTATGACCCCAAGATAAATAATCTTATTTTGCCTCATTTTGATTTTGCCTCTGGTCATTCCTCAGCAGAGTGAGTGAGATGGCTAACACATTACTTGATTTTAAACCTAGTGGTATTATTTAAAATGCAGAGATGTTTTACAATCAGTAGAATTGTTTTGGATTTATCTCGGTTAAGTGAGAACACAGTTTACAGCAATGTCGCTTCTTCAGTTAGTTTGAATTTTAGTGGTGGATAAAGGTCGAGTCTTTTACCTGTTCTTGTTAAGCAAGACAACATATCATCCTTTGGTACTGTTCATGCTTTAGTGATCATGCATTGGTGTAACAGAAAAGTTGTAAATATCAACATTTCAGTAAGAGCCTGACTTTATTTTTGTTTCCACATCACATCAGAGGTTATTATGACAGCGAGATTTCCTGATTACTAGCCTGTAGTGCTACTAGAGTGCAGTCTACATGTCACTTTTCATTTTATTCTGAAGAGGTTGTGACTTTTTTCCAGGTGTTGCCATGAAATTGGATAAAGAATTAGGAGGGCAATGAAGAAAAGAAATTATAAATGTGCCCAACATCTAAACCAGTGGAGATGAACAAATGAAGAGTGCTGCATAACTGACAAAATTACATTTCAGCAGAAGCAACAAGGCAAAAACATCATCCTGGAGTTAGGAAAATTTGGGAAACTATCTTCAGCAGTTAGATAGAAAACATATATGCTGATTCACATTATTGAGACTACTCATAACTTACTGACAGTTGAGTTTTTCAGTCCATCTTTAAAGATAAACTCACAATTTTGGGAGAAGTGTTCAGCTGATTGTTCCCACTGAATTTAAGATCAGACTTGTTGCTTGGAGGAAATAATAATTTAATTTACTCAAGTAATTTACAGATTAAACACTTGACTTTTGGTCAAAATAAAATTAGAGATAGCTACTTGAAAACCGTAGGTTTTATAAACTGTTACTTTATCAGCTGCTCCCCATATCTACTGTGGATGAGTCTAATCTTTCTTTGGTAAGATGTTTTTGCTGGATGTCAGACTTCTTGCTGTGGCCAATGCCAACTGTTTCACTTGTTATCCATCCAGTCCAAAAGAAGTTGAAATTAAATCTTTTATCTCTGTGGTTTTGCTTGTTGTCTAATTTGAAAACAGTACTGTATGTTCATTTAATCTTGCTGATTTTTTCTGTTTTCCCTTCAGAAAAATTTCTACACAGTGTTGAACTAGTAAAATTCAAACATGTATTGGGATTAGGTCCAGTCTTTCAGAATGCAAATGATGATTCAACTTGGAGAATTTGTCCCACATTTACCATTTCACATTGTTTTTCTAAACAATTGTGCTTTATTAGTCCATACCTTTGTAAATTACTTTGTGCTTTCTGCAGTACCTTTGAGTACCTCAAACTAGTATTCTTAGATCATAAAGTATTTTGCATCAAATAATTTCTGAGAAGACTGTCATTTAAATTATACATTGCAGAACATTTTGAGAAACTGCTAGGATTCTTATGCTTAGAAGCAATACTCTAATATTGAAGGATAAACTGCACCATTGGAAGTTCATGGAAAAAAAAGCTACTTTATTCAGAGACTGGCAGAATGGAGAGAATTCATTAGAGGACTGTCATAGTGTACTAAAAAAATATGGGAAGAATATATTATAAATTGTTAATAAAATCTCATCTTGATTGCAAGATGTTTATTATATTTGACCAACTTAGTAATAAAAGGATCCAATTTAGTAAACAGAAAACATACAGTAGCCATTATTTTGAATTTAGAGATCATTAGCATTTTATCTCTTGCATATGATAGACACAGATGAAACTTCAGCTCATTCAAGTTTATGTTACAATGCCACACTATGCCATCTATGTTATTGAACAAGTGTCCTATCTTAGTCACTGCCATAGAAGGTATTTTTGGTCATAGTTGACAGCTTTCTGTAGTAAAAATTGGATGGCTTAGGAATATAAATGTGTGGAAAAAAGGTCAGAGGCATGTAATGTAGCTCAATTACTTTTTTTCTGGAATTTCCTGGCAATGCATGTATTAATCTCCTATAATATAAACAAATATCTTTATCATTGCTGTTTCTGAAGGTGGCAGTTGTTCATGGTAAATAAAACTTTAAATAATTACACTTAGTTTCCTTTTACTGTGGTTTATTCAATTATTTGAAAGCATTCCACCAATTTTAAATGTGGGATTAATTACCTATAAGGCACATGATGAATTGAAACAATTTCAATAATGGCACCAATCACTGAGTAATCTGAAACCAAACAATTTGCAGAAGATTCCTACATGCTATCAGTAAAGATATGAAGAACACATTGTGACACTCCTGCTCTTTTTTTTTGGCAAAGAAGGAGTATTGTTCCTTCCCAAGATTTTGTTTTGACATCATATTAAAACAGTCATTACTGTTATTCTAAGTAATGAATTACAAGCTTACAGTTCCTTTTTTACTTTCTGGATTCTTCATTTTGAGTTGCACTCAGGATGTGAAGTGGAGAGAGTACTACATTGAAGTCCTAGAAGTGAAGTAGAATTATTCTATATATAGAATCATAGAATCATCTTTAATTATTTAGGTTGGAAAAGACCCTTAAGATCATCAAGTCCAACCATAAACCTAATAGTGCTGAGTCCATCATTAAACCATGTCCCTAAGCACCACATCTACACATATTTTAAATAACACCAGGGGTGATGGCTCAACCAATTCCCTGGTTAGCCTGTTCCAATGCTTGACAATCCTTTTGGTGAAGAAATTTTCCCTAGTATCCAATCTAAACCTCCTGTGGAATAACTTGAGGCCTTTGCCTCTTGTTCTATTACTTGCTACTTGGGAAAAGAGACCCAGAGACCCACCTTTCTAGAACCTCCTTTCCGGTAGTTGTAGCGAGTGATAAGGTCTCACCCGACTCTCCTCCAGACAAAACAACCCTAGTTCCCTCAGCCACTCCTTGTAAGATCTGTGCTCTAGACCCCTTACCAGCTTTGTTGCTCTTCTTTGGGCATGCTTCAGTACCTCAGTGTCTTGCAGTGAGGGGTCCAAAACTGAACACAGTGTTTGAGGTGCAGCCTCATCAGTGCCATTTACAGGGGAACAATAACTTCCTTTGTCCTGCTGGCCACACTATTTCTGATACAAGCCAGGAAGCTATTGGCCTTGGCCACCTGAGCACACTGCGAGCTCATATTCAGTTATAGTCATATATAACATATATAAATAGTTATAGTGACAGTCTTTGCAAATTCCTTCTACTCTTTCAATGGAAAACTAGTATACATGAATCACATAGAAACTGGTGTTTCTGCATTTCTGGAACTTGTGAGTAGTGATCATGGCTAACAGTCACTTTAAAGTTATTTTCTGGCTTCTTGTGTAAAAGAACTTTAATGATATTTTCAAGAAGTTTTCTAAGAACTGCTCTCAGCTAAGTTGGTGGAAGTTTTCTCCTTACATGGGATGATCCCTCATCCCTTCAGCAAGACCTGTACATCCTGCTTACAGAATAGAGACACCTTTATGCTGTGTGACCAGCTTTAATGCAAAGCCAGCCCATCTTTGTCTCAGATACTTTACAGTGTTTTCCTTTCACTTAACAGGCAAATCAAACTGAACAGAAAGCAATGTTCCCTTCTTTCTCCAGCACTTTACAACATTTGAGGAATTATGGATTGTTTCTGTGAGCAGGAAAAATCAAACATGGTGTTTCTTTGATGCAGTCCTGTTTACAGAGACGGTACAAAATGCTATTTCTATAAACACAATAGGAAGCAGAAAAGAAACAGCAGGGCTGTCTTAGTGCCAAAGTGTTTTTCAGAGCACATAGTCCACTTGTTCTTTCAGATGCTGCCATTCCCTGAGCTGATGGTGCTTGTGGTTTGTTTCACTGCTTCTCTTCTTATGGACTCTGGTGTTTTTTTCTTCATCTCTGCATGGAACTGGAAATATTCACAAATCAGCACCCAATGAAATTCCCTCTACCCACATTTGCCTATTACATACATTTTGTTTGAGAAAGGGCAATAGACAGTAGTCCCAGGTTAAGGACATTATTTACTTCAGCTATGTGATCCCACAATATTTTTAAATAACTCGTGTTCTCTTTTTCAAAAAATAATGCAATTTAAAGATGTGAAATTTAAAATGGACTGAAAATTTAACCAGAATCATTGTCTTTTCTCTAATCTGTAATGAAGTCTTCCTTAACAACGAACTCTTACAGTCTTTCATCTGACAGATGAACTTTTACAAATCCAATATTCTGGAACCTTGCACTTGGCCTTGATGAAATTATACCTTTATAAAAACTCAGTTATAATTACATTTTATTTGAAATTACAATCTAAGTAAAGTCATGGAATCTTGCATTATTGACAGTTTTAGTTATGTGCCTTTTCAGTAGAAGCAGTGTAATTTCACAGCCCCAGACTCAGTAGTTGTATACTGAAGTTAACACTACAGATACAAAAGCCTTTATTCAGTTGATACATAAATTAATTAGCAGGATTAATATGTGACTTCATGGCACTAGACATACAATACGACCTTATACTTTGCTAGTAATGACCCTAGAGGTTTTAAGTGAAAGGATGCTAATGTAATGATTGTGGTGGCGAAATAACACTGGGTAAAATGAGAGAGTACTTTTGAGATTTCAAATGTTTTTTTGAGTTTTCAGGAAATATTCTGTTCCATAAAAAAGTACTGTGTGTTTGATACTAAGATTTTAGCAAGCCCGTTAAGAAATATTAACATTTTTTTCAGTATTTGCCCTGTTGAAGAAAAGTGAGGGGTGTTTGTGAAGGTCCACCATATGGAATTTAGGTTGCAAGCAGAGCAGAAAGGAATAGGGTAAATACTGAAAGCTGTAATCCGAAAACTACCTGTTATATAAAAGTGGTGTCTGTTATACTCTCCCAGTCTAGACAAAAAATGTTCTGCCTTTGCTTTCAAGCTGTATTCTGTGTTCCTTAGAAAGAGATTTCAAACAAAACATATTCAGACTTTTGACAGAAGTGGGTTTGTAAGCATCAGTTCATCAGTTCATGAATCAGAAGTCATTTTGGGTAGCAAAACAAGGCTAGATTTTGTAGATCTCACAATTGAAGACATGTAAACAACACTCAGGTTTCAAACTTGCCTTCACTGAGCAAAAATTTTGTGTTTAGTGTAGTAAGAGCAAAGAGAGCTCTTCCAAAAGTTGAGAAAATTAATTGTTAATTTAATAGCCTGTTAAGCTCTTCTGAAAAATCTGTAATTTTTCTATAATGAACAGTTAGGATACCTTTTGACCTCAGCCTCAAAATCCAGGGTAAATGAGCAAATTAAAATATGATAGAGGCTCATAAGAACATGCAAGAGAGAAGCAAAATAAAGATAATTAAAAAAAAATACCTGAGACACATATTTCAAGGATTTTTCTTTTTAGCGATGTTAGTCACTGTTTTCACCCTATGTCCATGAAATTTGATTTTAATCTTCTGCATACTAATACAAGACCAGCAAAAAAAGGCTTGAGGGGTTTATGACTGACCGATAAACACTTAAAATGGAAGAAGGTTCAGTAGACATGGGCAAAAGTGATGTCCACATGAAGCTCAGGGAATAATATAGGCTGTGACTGACTAGAGTTGCAAAGAAAGATGACTTTGTCTCAATGCAAAGGTGACCAGAGGGTGGCCTTTGTTTTAGATAAACAGCTGTGTTAGTTGAGTGGATCAACTGGTGTTACAAATGTTATTCCCTGAGATAGCCAGCCCAGCATGGGAAACAGTCATCACATGGCTCAGCTCAACATATAAAAATTAAACAACCAACAAAAGAATTTTAAAGACAACAACAGCCTTGAGCTGTCTTCAACCCATGTATTCCTTCCCAGCAACTGAGGACACTGAGTGTCATGACAGTAAACATATTATAGAGACCAGTAATGGGAATCACATGGGTATTATCACTGAACTGTGTATTGCAATTCCTATATTTTCCTAGGTGCTTATTTTCCATGTAGTATTTTATTTGTTCTTGTTAACATATCACGTAGCTGTTCTTCTGTAAAACAATCTATCTAGACTTTTGCTGGTGCTGTGTTTTTAAAAAGTTATTACTGGAGTCTCTCTATATTCACTATTTTTTGTTCTTTACAACTATGAACTTTGATTCTTATTTAAATCTTAAGTGCCAGAGTTTAAAAAACAGAGATTGGTATCTGGTGGACTAAAAACTGGAAAAAAAATTGCTGGTTAAAGTGGTACGTAATGTATTGGTTTATACGGAACACCTAAGACTGATCACCTAAGAACATCAACAGCTTATAGGCAATTTTGAAAATTATTTCCTAGTGATAACAGTAATTTCACAAACTATACTATGAGTGTGTTTTTTTCAAGGAATTTCAAGAATATTTGCCTATAAACTGCCAATATATTAGAACTGTAGAATGGTTAGCGTTGAAAGGGACCTTAAAGATCATCGAGTTCCAAACCCCCTGCTGTAGGCAGGGACACCTTCCACTAGACCAGGTCACTCAAAGCCTTATCGAACCTGGCCTTGAACACCTCCGGGGATGGGGCATCCACAACTTCTTTGGGCAACCTGTTCCAGTGCCTCACACCCTCACAGTGAAAAATTTTCTTCCAAATATCTAATCTAAATCTACCCTCTTTCTGATTATAACCATTGCCCCTTGTCCTCTCACTGCACTCCCTGATAAAGAGTACCTCCCCATCTCTCCTGTAGGCCCCCTTCAGGTACTGGAAGGCTGCTAGAAGGTCACCCCAGAGCCTTCTTTTCTCTAAGCTAAACAAGCCCAACTCTCTCAGCCTGTCCTCATAGGGGAGGTGTTCCAGCCCTCTGATCATTTTTGTGGCCCTCCTCTGGACCTGCTCCAACAGGTCCATGTCCTTCCTGTGCTGAGGACCCCAGATCTGAACACAGTACTCCAGGTGGGGTCTCATGAGTAGAGGGGCAGAATCACCTCCCTCAACCTGCTGCTAATGCTTCTTTTGATGCAGCCTAGGATGTGGTTGGCTTTCTGGGCTTTAGGCACAGAACACCATCTCATTTTAGGCTTCTCAGCAACCAGCACTCCCAAGTCCTTCTCCTCAGAGCTGTTCTCAATCCACTCTCCGCCCAGCCTGTATTTCTGCTTGGGATTGCCTCGACCCAAGTGCAGGACCTTGCACTTGGCCTTGATGAACTTCATGAGGTTTGTGTGGGACTACCTCTCAAGCCTGTCAAGGTCCCTCTGGATGGTATCCCTCCCCTCCAGGATGTTGACCACACCACACAGCTTGGTGTCATTGGTAATCTTGCTGAGGGTGCAGTTAATCCTAATGTCCATGTCTCTGACAAAGATGTTAAACAACACCAGTCCCAACAGCAGTCCCAATATTGCTAGTAGTTGACTCACCCCTTTCACTGTATTTATTTTCCCAGGAAAGCAGAAAGTTTTTGTGCTTTGATGGGGCACAGAATTGATAAAGGTATTATGAGATTGTTCACATCAATATTTCTGTAGTGAAAAATTACAATCTCATATTTCCTGTGCTAGTTTTATCACCTTATATGAGTCGTTACAGAGTAGATACTGTTTTTAGAGAAAAGGGAGTGGGAAGGATTACGGAAGGAACAAATAATAATTTCTTACCTTGTTTCTGTTATATGTTTAGTAGAGTCAGAAATAAGAATCAGGAGTTGATTCTGTTTTGTTCTATGCTTTATAAGATACTAAACTAATTAAAAAAAACTGTAGAAATATTACTGTCAGTCTCTTCTACAGGTTACTGTTAGCACACCATCTTGGGCTTAATCCTAGCAGTCCTAAAGTCAATGACAAAACACTTTGTGATTGCAGTTGGGACAGAGTTTCATCCTCTGCTGTTCTGAGTAAGTAAAGGATACATACAGACAAAGTAATAAATTTTAAATTGCTCTTGTGTTTCTTTCGGTCATAGGATCATATGAATTCCTCATCAGATTTGACTACTCATCTATGTGGATAAATATACTTTTAAATATATTCCTGACCCCAACATACACAAAAAAATATTCCTTAATTCTATACAGTTATGTGCTGCTCTATAGTATAATTTTCCATATATGTAATTTACAATCATTATTTTTTCATTTACCCTACAAAATTCCATGTGAAGATTTTTGAACTCTGCTACAGTTTTTTAGCTTTCTTGATATTATTACACATTTGAAAGTGAATGGTACACTGTACAAAATGCATTTGATCACTTTAAAATTTGTTATTTTCTAATACAATGGCTTCTAGAATGTGTATTTTAAGTATTATTAGATTTCTGGAGTGTACCTGTCACCTCTGTCTTAATAAATACAAGAAATTAAGGCAGACAGGACAAAAATATCTGATATTGATAAGATCTTTTTGAAGAACAGAAATTTTATATTTCTTTTTTTCTTATGTGAACTGTGGGGATCTAATAGCACAACAACTCATAGAAGAGAGATCTTGGTTGGAAGTGACTTCAGGATATCATCAGTTCCAACCTCCAGGTCAAAGGATGACTACCACTAACACTTGATTAGGACAGCCATGGAGAGTTTTGCCTAGGTGATTCTTGAGCTTATTTTGCTGTCTGTCTGGGAAACTTGTACCATTGATACACCATCCTCACAGCAAAAAAAAAGTTATTCCAATGTCTAACTTAAAACTCCCAAGCCACAGTTTTTGACTGTTGCCCCTTTTTGTGTCATGCACGAGTACCGAAAAGAGTTTGGTTCTTTTATTTCTGGCTGCTGAAACTAAAGAAATCCAGTTCCATCAATCTGTTCTTAAAGGTCATGTGTAAAAGGTGACTGATCCTCTTCATACTAAACCCTCCTCCAGCTTCTTCACATCACTCATGAACCAGGGGTCCACAGACTGGTTCTGATGTAGCCTCAGCAGTGCTAAGTAAAGGGGAATACAGCTTCTCTCAAACTGCCGGCCACAATGCTCCTAATTGACACAGTTTGCCTTGTTCGTAATAAAAGTGGATATTCACATATTCATGATGTCTGAATAGGAGCTGCTGGCTCATTTCCAGTCCAGCTGTAGGGCCAGTCAGCTACCAGTCTGTATTGAAACTTATTTTTTCTCTTCCAGATGCAAAATTTTGCACTTTTCTTTGTTGAACTTTCTGAGGTTTCTGCTAGCTCAGTCCTCAGGTGTACAACAGGTTGAAGCTCAACTGTTTCTTGTGTCAACCACTCCGCTAATTTAGTGTCATCTTTGTTGGTAGTGCACCCTACATTATAATCTAAATAGTTGATGAGACTGTTGAAAAATAAGGATCCTGGTATCAGTCTGGGGTATCTTCTACTTATTATAGGCCACCAGCCAGGTATTAAACATCTTTTGAGCCCAGTCCAGCCAATAATGTACCCACTCTTCCAGCCCATATTTCCTCGTTTTACAAATAAGAACATTGTGGGACACAGTGTCAAAAGGCTTAAATAGGTCAAGGTATAGAACTTCCAGCCCTCCGCTTTGTCTGTATAACCAGTCATTTTATTTTAAAAGGCAATCATTTCATCCAGCCTGATTTGCCATTGCTAAATCTATGTTGACTGTTCCTGGATACTCTCTTGTCCTGCACATGTCTGGACACGTATTCCAAAAGGACATACTTCCAAGAACTGAGAAATGATTGGCCAACCCATAGTTATCCAGGTTCTCCTTCTTGTCTGTCCTAATGATGGGCATAATATTAAGCTTTTGTCCAGTCCTGGATATCTCTCAGGTTGTCACACTTTTCCACAGAAGACATTCATCAGTTTTGCAATCATGATCCACCAACTCTTTCAGCACCTGCAAGATGAAACAGATGATGAAATGCTGATGTTGTTCAGGCTAATGGATTTAAACATATCCAGTTTCTCTAGGTACTTTTGAGCTGTTGCTCCCAACTGTTAGCTTACTCCTTCCCAGACTATTCTATTACACACAGAGTTCTGAGAGCAGGCAGTGTCTATAAAGATCAAGACATAGAAGGACAGAGTTGTTCAGCCTTCTCCATTTTGCCTCTCACTTGTTGGTTCCCCCACACATTAGCAAGTCCACCTTCTCCTTGAACTTTTTGCAATTAGTTTAACTCTAGGATCCTTATTCTAATGTCCCTTGCTAAATTCAGCTCAAGCTGGGCTTTGTTCTTGAATTTCTCCTTAGGTATCTGAGAAATGTTTCTGTACTTCTCTTTTGTTGCCTGTCATTTCCATCTCTTGTATGTTGCTTTTTGCATTTTAGTTCAAGAGCTATTAACATACGTGCTAAAAGTAGGTCATACTTGAATAAGAATTAGACCAGGAAAAACAAGTACCAAGTTTAAAGTTTAGATTATGTTAATATTTTGGTGAGATCTCAATTCTGGACTTTTAAAAAATAAGTGTATTACAAATACACTGGTGTACATTACAGCCCTGTATTTTATGTCAGCTTTTAATTAACACAACACCTGATGACAGCCTACAAAAACGTATAGTCAAAAAGGAACCTCTGTATGCAGCTGACTGAAAAAAAAAAAATCAGACCATTGTTTTTTTCAAGAAGAGCTTTCTAATCAGTTCTGTGTGCAAGCAAGGAGACTGCCACTTTGCTTGCCTGTGTTGTTACAAAAGGTGCTCTCCTGTGTTGCCAAGCTCATTGTGCTGCTTTTGTCTGTCACCAAAGCACTATCTTTTGCTGCTATGCAGCCTGCACTATGTGGTGAAGTGTAGTTCTCTACCTTGCTGATTATCAGCTCTACTATAGACAGTATTTCTTTGTGCTGTAGTATTCTGTTTTGAAGTGCTGTTCCTCTCTTGCTTGTCTTTCTTCTGAAACATCAATCACAATGAAATTTTAGTTTACTGCTTTCAGTAAGAATGTTTGTGTGGTATGCAGTTTGTACAGGTATTACTGGTTTTAATTTCAGACCTTTAATTTCTAGGTCCTGAAAGACCTAGAACTGGAAGATGATTATTTTTATTAACAGAATTGAAAACGTATTATGAACAGATGTATTAGAGGATAAGCTGAGAATAGAAATAATATGGTCTTGCCCATCAAAATAATAATAACAATAATAAAACAACAACAACGACACTAATAGTAATTATTATCATGTTATGTGAAGTAATACAAATTTTATGTGCTTTATCTAAGTAGAATCTACTGTTCTGAATTAGTCAACCAGGTTGTCTATACAATTAAAAGAAAATTTTATAAATCCCAGGCTTGTGAGACCAGAGGGAAAGTCTGGAGCAAGGAAGACTTATCCTTATTGTATGAAGATCAGGTTATAGATCACTTAAACAAATTGGACATACATAAGTCCATAGAGACTGATGGGTGGCACCTACTAATGCTGAGGGAGCTAGCTGAGACTCTACACTGTCTCCCAGCCTCGTAGATAAGCTGACAAAGCACAGGTCAGATAAGTGGGCGGTGAGGTGGATTGAAAACTGGCTGAACAGCTGGGCCCAGGCAGTGGTGATCAGTGGCGCAAAGTTCAGCTGGAGGCAAATCACTGTTAGTGTATCCCAGTGGTCGATACTGGGCCAGTACTGTTTAACATCTTTATTAATGAGGGGACGTAGTATACCCTTAGCAAGTTCACAAACAATATCAAATTGAGAGGAGTGGTTGATACGTCAGACGAGTGCAATGGCATTCAGAGGAACCTGGACATTCTGGAAAACTGGGTTGTGAAGAATCTCATCAAGTTCAGCAAATGGGAAATGCAAGTCCTCCTCCTGGTGCAGAATAACCCTGTGCACAAATACAACCTGGGGACAAACTGGCTGGAAAGCAGCTCTGCAGAGAAGGTCCTTGGAGTCCTGGTGGACAACAAAGTGGCCCTTCATGGTACATTCCTGGTAAAGAAGTCCAACAGTACACTGAGATGCATTAGGAGGAGTGTTGCCCGCAGCTTGAGGGAGGTGATCCTTCCTCTCTACTCAGCACTGGGATGGCTTCATCTGGAGTGCTGTGTCCAGTTCTGCTTTCCCCCGTCCAAGAGAGACATGGACTTACTGGGGCAAGCCCAGCAACAACACACAAAGATGACTCATATGAGGAGAGGCTGAGAGAGCTGGGACTGTTCAACCTGGAGAAGAAAAGGCTCAAGGGGATCTTTACAATGTGTAGAAATATGTGATAGGGGAAGTGAAGAGAGAGCAAGAATCTTCTCAGGGTGTCCACTGACAGAACAGGATGCAATAGGTACAACTTAAAAAACATGAAATTCCACCTGAAACAAGAAAACACTTTTTTTTTTTTTTTTTTTTTTTTTTTTTAGTGAGAATAGTCAAATACTGGATGAGGTTAACCAGGAAGGTCGTGGAGTCTCCATCTTTGGAGATACTTAAAACTTGACTGCATATGGTCCTTGAAAACCTGCTTGTAGGTGGTTCTACAGTGAGCAGGGGAGTAGAACTAGACGATCTCAAGAGATTCCTGTCAACCTGTGTGGATTCTGATACCACGTTAACCAGATAGTAGGTTGTTACTTAAACTTCAGAGAAGTTTAAGAATGCTTCAGAGAAGGAATGTCTTAAATCTTCTTCTCCCTCTTCCCAGGAGAGATATGCACTGCCTAGGAGGTCTGTGGATTTCATAGTCACAAACCTCCAAAGTTTGAAAATATTCTTCTTTCAAAATACAAGTTGTAGTCTTGCTTTGCCTGTCCACATTAGCTTTTAATGAGTCCATGACAAAAACCCGGATGTCATCTGTGTTTCAGAAGTAAACACAAAACTTTGTTCAGTTAATTTTGAAAAAAAACCCCAAATCCTAAAACTCAAACAGGCAAACAAATCTAACTATAACAAGACTAACCCAGCTTTCTGGAAGAATGTGCTTCTTCAGGGAATGCTCTAACCGTTAAACTAGTACATCTTCATCAATATGTTACCTGAACATAACATTAGATTTTGATACCACCATTTTTAAGTCAATTCCTTGTAGTTGAAAAGAATGTCAAGCTCCTAAATAAAGCTAGGGAGCAGCAGGAATCAAACAAGATATTGTACGCAGAGGTATTCAGAAGAAAGGTGTCAACAGAAAAGGGGCAAGGTCTGTTTTGAGATGTTGTGGAGGATTCTGTCTCATTCAATATATTTATTTATTCTGTATCTGTATCCCATTACACAGAAAGACCACAGCTTTTGCTTTTTGCCTGTGATTTGTCCTACATTAGTGTGCCATTCTTTATTGGCAAGAAGAACAATGTGTGGAAAGAACATACAAAAATTGTTACCACATCAGTCAACTGAAAACGTTGGCAAACTACATCTAACTATAGATGGCAGAAACAGGAGCAGCAGGTACTGGAGAAAGAAACTCCAGCTTGAGCCAGGCGGTACTCTGCAGTTCACTCAGTTTGATTAATTTGAAGTTACTTGAACAAACATGTCCTTGAAGAAAAAGATTCTGAAAAAATTCACATTAGTGGGACTTCCACTGATGTATTAGCTGATAGGTTAGCTGCCTGATTTACAGAGGAAAGGAATTGAAGCAGGGAAAAGATCTGAGGATGGATTTCGAAAGAACTGCTATCAGGTAAAATCCAGGCCACTGAATCAAATGGAAATTAATCATGACTGAGAACTGTTTGACTATCTTTTTATTATTTTTTTTAATAAGAGCTATAACTTTAAATTTCTCAATAAATGAAATGTAGGCTAGTAAAATTAAACTATTAATAGTTCAGTAATGGTTTATATTTCCCCTAAATGTGTAAAAAAAAATTTCTTGCTTTATTTTCTCTCAAACTCTGTAATTTATAGAATTCAATTTAAGAAGAAGCTATACTATTGGAGAAAACAAAACAAAACACCTCATAAACAGAGAACCCAAACAAAAAAACCCTAAGGTTCTCACCTAGAGACTGGAATTCATTATGATTGACTTATTTTGTGTAACCAAGCAGCTAAAAAACAAACTCCTTCCACAGCTCTATTCTTTACACTTCTCTGCCCACTGGTCTTACACTAGCACTACCCTACTTATGTAGGGTTTTAACTTCCCTGAGGATGAAGTGAACATCAGTTCTTCAAACAACTACATGAGTAATTCCACAGGTAAACAATCTTAATGAACTACTCACATGTTACAAAACAAACACATACACAGAATAGCAATGTCTTCCATACCCAGTTCATCCTACCGCTCCAGTCTTTGTGAAATATACAGGCTCTTGTCTGTGGTGTGGAGGATATAGTTGCTTCCTTTGGGCAAACTGGATGGTTTTCACACTCTCTGCTCTCTGAGACTTGAGGGTGGTGTGGAGTCTGGACAGAATGACTGATTAGTGAAAATTAGTGCCTAATATTGAGGATGTATACATATATGGGGTTTTTTGCATGTGTCTTACTTTTCTATCTTCTCTTTAAAAGTCCACAGTTCAGATTTACCAGATGTATTTTTCTCTCTGCTTTTTGTCAGTCTGACACTGATTATGATGATGTAGGTATGATTAATAAAATGGCAGTTAATTGAACTTCTGTGACTTGTTGTAACATATGTAATTTTAAGGCTGCAGAAGGTTCTTATCACAATATTATTTTGTGAAAAGCAGTAGCAGAATAATAAAATTCATAGTTCTGGTCTGAGAATATCTCTGTTGGCAGAAGGAGGCATAATTTTTTTAATTAGAGGAAAGGTTGATTAATCTGTCCAATGCCTAAGTGGCATTGTTATTTAATAACTGTTCTCATTTTGCTAAAATCTACATTGTAGAAGTTTCTGGTGGCATAAACAGGATGAAAAACTGCTTTATTTCTGACTCACTAATTTGAATAAGTTATAGTCTTCTTAATTAGTTATATCTCTTATTGCTTTGCTCTTGCAGGTGGCAAAGTCTGAAATACTTAGAAATATTGACACTGTAATTAACATAAAATGGCAGCTTGTAGAGTTTCACATTGAGTCTTCAGGCTACTAGACAGAGGCTTTAGTCTTAGTTGCTGGTGTAGAATAACTAGAACCTCATGTCTTAGATAGAGTTATATACGTAACTACCTTGTACAGCCAACTGGAGAATCTGGAAGAACATTTTCTCACACTAAATTTCCTATTTGGGATTAGTGTTAATTACCATACAGTAGGTTTTTGCTTGTGAAAATACAAGCACAAAAAGTATATTACAAATGGAAAGATAAAATAGTAGCAGCACAGCTCACTTTTACTTCACCCCAGGTGCAAACTGTTGCTAGTTAGATCAGTTCACAGGTGCATCCCTTCAGCGTCATCTGAACTGCAAGAACTCCAAAATCAAAATAAAGAGAGTAGCAACAGCTGAGCTTTATTGCTGAACCAGATTTCCCCAGAGTTTTAGTAGTACAAACAAGTTATTTTTAGTGGTATACTATAGTCTAATTAGTTTAGCACTCTCAAAGTGAGCTTTTGTGAACACCTCTCTCAATTTTGTGCTATATAAGACATTGTGCAGTGTAACAGTATTCCCCCAAGACTGGTGTTCCTTTCACTTTGTTGAGATCTGCAGAGTTCTGGTCACCTACAACTTGCAGCAACTATAAGAAATGGTAAAAAAATGAAAAGAAATGAAGAAAAAAATTCTAGCTAATAAAGGGAAAATAAAGTACTGTTATGTGAGACGCCAACTACTGAATGTTATGGCTGTTCCCTGCTGCCCTGCCCCCATCACCTCAAATTTTTAATTGTTAGTGGATGAAGAAATAGAAGCATGAAGTAGTTGTGCAGAGTAAGTAATATCTGAAAACCTTGGCTAATTCCAGTAATAACCTACAAAGAGAAGCCTTTAAAGTAAGCTTACTGTTCTGACAGCTGATCATCCAACCTCTAATAAATGGTCTCTCACTTAAGTGAAAATAGAGTATATGATATGGATTTTACTATAGCTTGTTGAAAGCTCTGTGGTGTAGGTAATATTGTGGAATTGCGATATGATAAAATGACTACTGGACAAGAATGTTGTCACTTCTGTCTCTTCAGTTTTCTCTTGTCTGCTTCATAGGTACATGTAATCCCTTAGAAACTGCATATATGTACTACCTAATAATTTTTACAATCAGGGAAAAAAATAGGATCAACTTTGCACAAAGTTATATATATATGTTCGCCTTATATAATTTCTTGATGTCCATAAGAGCTCCTTGTATATGTCAATTTAATCATCAGCCTAAATATTTCCATATTCAATTCTTGAATTTGCATGACACCTGAACATCTTGTTAGGAAATGTTTCAAAAAACTGCATTTCAGAGCTGTCTTTAGTAGCTCAGGGTAATATAGATGTGGATGCATGCAATTGCATGGTTTCAGAGCTTTGAAAAACATAAGGTTAGTTATATACACACTGGTATATGCCTACCCGGTTTAGTGCTGTGAGGAACTACAGGAAACAAAGAACAGGTGGTTACTTACTGTTATTTCCTGTCACAAGTAGTAATTTGTTTTCTTCCTAAATGTATACTGCAAGGACAGAGCAGAGTACTAAACCAGAAAGGGGCAGAGCTAAGGAGCAGTTATCCTAAGTGACATGCTTCATAGCAACTGTTGAATAAATCAACAAAACTTGTGGCAAACTTTCATTTACCTATGCTTCCCAATAGAAAGTATGTAGCTACAGGTGAAATTTCTAAATAAAATTAATTCAGTAGCATTATTTCCCTGATGATAGCAGTAAGTGAACCTGCTTGTATAAACGGACTTTCAGGTGGCTGCCGAAGACTACCTGAATCACACTATCTTCCTCAGCTCAGAGCAGGTATAAAACAATTAGTGGTTTATAGATCCTGATTAATTAGACCAAATTTCTTGTCATTGAAGATATGATGGAGCTGTGGTAGCTATGAGAAATCATGAGAAGAGGAAATTTATATTAAAAAAAGTATTCAGAGCAAAGGACCGTGTGTTGACCGGAAAATGGAGAAAAAGATGGCAAATCTTTCATCATAGTGTATATTGCCATATGAAACTTGAGCCCTGGATTAATTTCCTGTTGTTTTTATTGACCCTGCTGTATATTCTGTTTACATCTTCAAGAAGAAGTTTGAGTCAGACCCCAAGTAAAATATATACACGTATTGGTATAATTACAGTGTCACAGGTGTTACCTTCTGGGTCACTAAAGCTAACTTCAGTTAGAACTTCACAGGTGGGAAATTCTGATATTGTTATAGACATAGTCATTAGTGTTCATAAGTCCGTTTGACCCCTGTGTACTTCTAGTACTGCTCTTTTCCTCCAGTCTTGCTTTTCATCCATCAACTTTCACTAATTTTTGGGGTTGCAACAAATTCCATGCAGATACCCCCGGCTATGCAGGAAAAGTCTTTTCAGTCTCCTGTGAAGTCTCTTGGTGTATCTCTTCAGTGTTCTTCTCAGTATGCCCTGATCTCTTCTTGCTACATTCATCTCTTCTTTTTTTTTTTCCCCCCACTTCTTATGCTCTGAAAACAACCCCAAACTGAGTAATCTCCCTTGACTTATGTGAGCACCAAGGGTATGGTAAGTTGTCGATCTGTGTTGTACCTTTTCACGGGAATATATTGTTCAATACGTTGTGGACAGCAAAGACCTACAGTAGAGACCATTCTGAATAGTTTGTATCTACAATGTGTTTGTTTCCCATCCAGAAAGGAAATCCTTTTTCATTTGTAATTGGGTAAAATATTCCAAATATAGAAGAAATAAAAAAGAGAATAACATTAAGATGGTTTACTTATTTATTTACATTCTGATTAGTTGGGCATAGCACTTAATAATAGGACACCACTGAGATATTATTGCTTAAAAATCTACTAGAAAGAGCTGAAATTTGGGGATTTAAAAAGGTATTTCTAATATTCTTCCCAACTCACTTTTCCCTTTTAAGTCTACTTTATAAATATATCTAATGATTTATATTTAAGTAAAAGATCAGATGGAAGTACTCTTTTGCTACTGTTATGAATGACATTATTCTTAATTTGAAGTGGATTTGATGTCAAAATTGAGGGGGGGAAGAACTGATATATGTTTTTCTCAACTGCTACAAAGATTTAGCAAAGCAGATTACTTATGAAAAAAAGATCATGCAAACTTCTGTAGTCTCAGCAGATACCTGGAGTACCAAATTTATATGAATTCTTACAGTCCTAGTATACCCAGGTATGATCTGCAAGTTGGATGTGTGGATAAAACCTTTCTTTTCTTCTTCCCCTTTCTTGGACTTGCTGAGAGCAGGAAAGAAATATCTGGCTTAAGTGGTTCCTTTTCACTCTATGCACACATTCTTGGTTTGAGTACATAATTAATTAAAACCATTTAACTATCTAATAAATTAACCATAGGTGAGATCTCTTTCCTGAAAGATCAGTCAGTGGTGAAATTGTTTTCTGAATCTTGAAATTTTGGGAGATATTTATTTAAATGAACTTTTTTATACCAGTACTCAGAGTTGCCATAAGTGTCCTCAGTGCAGCTAACAACATAGTGGAACAAAGGACTTAAAAAAACCTTCTGTACTTTTCGTAGATTATGAAGCTCTTTCTGGATTCTGCACAACATAAAATAGTCTTAAAGTAACTCCAAATGTGTTAATTAGCAATATTTTTCAAAAAGACTTGTACATGATATGTGAGCACAGTCTTTCAGAAATGCTTTGACCTTTCTGTACAGCCCCAAAACAAGCTTGAGGAGATAAAAAAGTAGAAGAATGCCATATCCAGTCAGGTGCCTATTTTCTTATTCTGTAATTATTTTTTTACTTTTAAATCAGGTACTCCTAGCATAACAGATGCTAAGTTTAGTTAGTGTACTGGTAGAACTTACATGATGTGGAATGTGTGGGAAATGTAATTGTCCAAAATGGCAAAATATTTTTTGAATATTCTTCATAGTACATAGATATCTAAGGTACATTTAAAAAAAACAATGTGTTTTTTCGATTATTGTACTGAAAACCTTATGCTGCCTATATGATTGTCTTTGACGATTATTTGTAAAGAAAAATACCCAGTAATTAATACTATAAGCCAAGTCACAAACAATACAGTAATATAGTTATTGAAAAACTCACTTGCATTTTATCATGCCATCAATGCTGAATTCCACTCACATTTAAGGTAGTTGTATTTTATTTATTTCTTCTTTTGTTTTTTACAGCTAATATCCTTATTTTGTTTTCTTAGAACAAGGAATAAGTGCTAAAGTACAGTAAATATTTCTGATTATTGCTATTCAAATTAAATAATTTGTATCCGGGCTTAAATATGCTGTAAAATCTCATTTTGAAACATAGTAAAGTGTAGCATATGGACTGATAAAAGAATTGATCATGTGAAATTGAGTGTTAACTGAAATCCTGTTTCATTTTTTTCTCTTTGCACAATCTATATCTAAATGTAATGACTACATGTATGTGTTAGTAATGGAAAGTCAAACTATTTTGTGGACTATGTTAAAGCCAAAAATACATGATCCAAGGTGTTGTTTTCACTAGAAATTTTTGCGGAGTGACTGAAAATAGGAGTAAAAGTTTAGTAAAGAGAAAAGGAAGAATGAGAAACAATTTATCAGGAGTCAATATAAGTCAGTGTATATTCTGTTGTCCACTATTTTTTATGCTGAAATGAACCACCTGACAATTGTTGGTTAACAGGAGTATTGTATGTTCACTTAAAATCTCAAGGCATGTTATTTAATATAGAAGTTAATTCTAAGGTCCACTGCACTGTAAATTTCCTTCTGGAGAAAAATGTGTGAGCAACAAGAGATGTTTTCAAATGAAAATTATCTAGTTACAAAAATTTGAATATGCCATTATTTTTAAGGAAGAATGTGGAATAGAGAAAGTGTCTGGAGAATTTTTTTTTATCTCTGTGATTACATGTGATCCAATTAGATGCACTTGAACCTAAGTAACAAAATTTTATAGGCTATTTAATCTCAGATACTTATTGTTTTTTACTGCTCAAAGCAGTCATTTGCAAAGCATTCAAGTGCATAAATGTGTGCTTATATCTACAGGATATCTACCTACAAGAAAATGTTTAGTCTAAAATGTTTTACATTCCTATTTATTTTGGGGACATAGTATCACAATATCACCTGGAACATGTTATTAAGTGAATAGATTTAGTTAAGAAAATTGATGTGGGCTGGAAAGTGATAAGCAGCTTTAATGGCATTGATACATTAGCACTCAGTTGAAAGAAGTAGAAGAGAAGATCTCCCACACAAAGTGTGCTATATTAACTGTAACTAAATGAGGGGAGGGGGGATTTGCTTTAGAGTAATAATAATCTAAACTATTAAATGCATCAAGAATAAAATGACTCAATTTCCTCTGTCTTATTGCATTGTATGACATGTTTCAGAATAATGACAGCTAATAAAATTAATATAATCACATATGTAGCTTCACTGAAATGTATGGTAAATACAGTATATTTATCCTTAAATATTTTAAATAGACTATCATATGAATAAAATGTAGCATTAAAAACTTGTCTCTTCAAAATACTGACAACAAGGTACTTCAGAGGTGAAAATGGATAATTTCTTTTTTGGTTTAAAAGGGGATGGTCAAACTTCTTCAGAAAAGTTTGTTTAATGTTACTTGCTTTCATCCATGCACTGTGCAGGCCTTCAACATTATACTAGAAATCATCCATGTAGAGGCTCCAGGAATAAGACAGGGAAAAGAAAGATGCCTAAAAGGAAGGAAGGAAGAGAAAATACATGTAAAACGAATAGAGAGAGTTAGCTGTGCTGCTGTTGCCGTTTGTCTACTGTCAAATACAGCAGCTTCCTGAAGGACACAGAAGATATTTATTGAAAGGAAAAAGCATGACTTACATTGAACCTTTATTCAATTTTCCTTCCTACACTGCTGGTGGGTGCAAGTGTTGCATGTGGTTCAGAAACGTGAAAGCTGTTGTTTTGAAGACCAAGCAAATAGTTAGACCCCAGGGCCAGATGTATTTTCGAGAATGGGAAAAGTTGTCTGAGTAGGAGCACACCATCAAGCCTAAAACTTGGCTGGACCTTTGCATGCTGGGGGTCTAAGAATGCCATATGGAAGAGTTTGTAAGACACTATATAGTCTCTTACACTGCTTCATAGTCTCTGGTCACTTTTGCTTGACCTTGTAAAAGTTCCTTGCAAGAGAATATAGATATCGGGAAGACCTTTGCCCAGTTCTTGTCAACAGCCCCATGGACAACAGGAAGCATAGGTTGGGATGCCTTGCCTTTAGTTAGAAAAGTTACTAGCCAAGAGCATTTTGGTACAGAAATACTTCTCTCCCTTTGCCCTCGCTTTCCAAGCAGTACAAATTCATGCAGTTTGTTGGGCACTGAATGTGTGTAGTAGTGGCATGTTCTTGATGATGAGATTTTCCCAATCTCTCAGGAATCCCATGGTCCTCAAGAATTGTGAAGAGGCACTTTGCTTTCCAGTTTCAGCATCAGCTTGTGGATGCAATCAGCTATGGGTGGTATTCCTCAAGAAGGGTCAGTGAGGATGCTGTGTCTCATTTACCAGAATGCCATCATGTCTAGTTGAACAGGATGTCTGTGAGATACCATTTAAGTGATTATTTCAAAATGGGGATGTGGACAAACTTTGGGTCCAGGAGGAATTCCAGGGCAAATATTTGTGAAGTGAAGACAACACTGCTACTCTGCTGAATTTGTATAAGACATAAGTTGAACTATTCCTTGATCTAGATGAGTAGAATACGGCAAGAACAGGCCACAGTAAATATGAGATGACCTTTTGACCAAGTGAGATAGGTTCATCTTTTCATTTTCCTCCTCCTACTTTTTCGGTTAGAAGCTGAATTCATCTTTCCCATGCAGCTGCTCCAATAGTTACTAAAGCTGATCTGCCACAAGATGCCAATGAAAATGCTGCGCACAGCTAAAGGGAAGTTGCTGTCACAGTGCTTACAGTTGTTTGCTTAAAAAGAAATATAATTTTTTAAAAGGAAAAGGTTCTAAAAAAAGTATCAAGAACATAACACTAATATAGCTCTTCAATAAACCTGTGATTTTTTGGGGATGGTGGGGCAGCGAGAGAGAAGACCTGCATGGTAGTGATGGTGAGGAAGTCTTAAAAATCTGCAGAAGTACAAACAAAATCAGTGTGTGAGGAATTAGTTCCTTTTTAAATATATAGGCAATTTATTTGTGGAAGAACCAATTTTGTTTTCACCAGTGAGAAGAAAACTGCCATATGAATTTATTTCACAGTAGAAACACCACTGGGAGAGTAAAATAAGCTTTGCTCTATACTGCATTTAAATGAGTATATGTGCATGTTTCTCTGGAGTATGTGTGCATTTTGTTATTATTCTCCTTCCCTCATGGTCCCCCACATTCTTTAAAGAAAATTCCATTTAAATTAAATTTGGTACTTAAAAATGGGGGTTGTTGGGGCAAAAAAATATATATTCAAACTGACAGCTTTCAAAACGTCTTTTTTTTTTGGGGGGGGGGAGGTAATGTACAGTGAAGGTTTAAAATCAAGGATTAGGCAGAAATTATTTTTAATTTTAGCTCCTAAAGAGGGAGGGATTTTCTCATCAATAAACTATTTTCATATTGAGGTAGACCGAATGTATTCTAAATTATTTTAAATGCAATCATTGGATTCTTTGGACAGTGTATGCATGTCCACAAAAATGTAAACAGCATGTCAAACCTGCAATCCAGTCTACAGAAGGCTTTTTAAGTCTTGAGTTTTCTAAAGTGATGCCTTTTTCAGATGGTGACTTACTATAGCACAAGAAATAATTAAAACATACCTGACTCAGATATTTGAGACATTTTCTGATGGTACCACAATGGTGAATGGCCTGCTCCTTTGCAACTTAATGTATCAAAATCAAAGGTATATAGATGCAGCAGCAGTCATGTCAGTAACTGTCAGAACAAGTAAATGAAGTCTCAGCAACTACTAGTCTCAGAGAGAGACTGATCGCTAAGTAATTCATTAGTTATTTTCTTAAACCCACAAAGTACAACCTGAATAATCTAGTTTGTTTTCCTGCATGAATATGGATGATAGGCCTGCCTAAATTTTTACTGTTTGAAATCCAATGTACCTAGTGATACATGAAAGGACTTGACCACAGCATTTGTTTAAAAGACATAGTCTATCACTACAAGAAAGGACTTTTCTGTGGATTGACGATAACAGATATATCACTAGGAATTACTTTAGATCTGCCCAGTTTTTCAGAGACATTTTAGTTTGTGTGCTACAATTCTTAGGAAAAGAAAAAAAAAAGCACTCAGATTATATTTAAAGTTTCTACTAAAGAAATACTGCATGCTGCCTACTGCATGTGGATCCTGTTGGATCATACCCACTGTGATTCCCTTTTTCCAGTAACATCTTGGGGAACACAAACTCTTTTAAGGAATAACACCGGGTGTTTTATTTGTTTTGTTTGTTTTTCTCTTATCCGTTAGTGTATGCAATAGTATTAAGAAAAGCACAGCCTATGAGACAAAGGACGAGTTTAAACTGTTATTCCAATAGAAAGATGTTTTTAAGAATCTCATTTTATTGCATTTCAGACAGAACCCCCCATTTTATACAATAGGAAGTCTGAACATTTTTTAAGCCTAAACTGGTATCCTTGTAGCCATTAGTTTTGTTTTGTGTAAGTTTTGAAAAATTAATGATGGGATCCACGTAGTCAATTGAAGTGGTTTTGGTTTTTTGGTTGGTTGTATTTTTTGTCTCTTCCTTTGGACTGAAATTCTTGTGCAGCACATCAAAGAAATATTCTCAGCTACACAGTCATATATGATGGTTTTTTTCATCTGACTGCAAAGAAATTGGTTGCATTTAAAAGTTACTTCATTTTCCAAACATGTTTGTTTTCTTCATGATAGGAGTGTATCCGTCACTATACCTTTGTGCAACACAGTTGGTTATGCCCATAGAGATCTCTAATATGAGAATGCACTAGTGTATTAAAGAAGGTTCACTAATGCATCTTTATGTTCATTGCTGTAACAAGTGACAATTCCTTTTGACATGACAAGTACATCGGAAGGCTACACTTTTGTGACTCTGTAAAGTTGTTTTTGTTTTTTTTTTTCTAACGAAGACAAAGAGAAATGAATTGAAATAAAGCTCTTTTTTTCATTTTTTCTGATTTGTCTCAAATTATAGATCTATTGAGAATTCACATGTGTCCTGTGTGAATGTAGTCTGACACTTTGGAATGTATGTCTCTGAAATGTCTCAAAATCAAGTCCAGGAACACGGAAGACAGGGAGCAGTGTTCAATGTTAGACATGATAGACATGGTTTTATTTGGCCAGATTTCTTTTGAAATGCAGCCACTACCATCCCCCTTCTCTCCCTTTTCATAATGTTATCTATTTAAGAATATGTATAATAGGAGACAAATTTACAGAAGAAATTAGGTTTCTGACCCCTAAATTCTTGACTGTGAGAGAATTATTCAACAGTTCTCAGCAGATTTTCATTAGAGAGAGATAGTTTCTCATGTCCTGGGATTGTTGTTTTCTAGATAAACTTAGTGTAAATTCACAATGACAGCTGTTTTATCAAGATACACTTTCTTTTTTCTTAGTTTTAAGTTTCATATCTCTCTATGTTCTATATGTAAAATGAAAAATGAAGAATACTACCTTGAAGTTTTGAAAAAAAGCCTGAAAGTGTCTATTTTTATGTGTATCATCCTATGTTTTCTTTCTTCTGTTTTTATGGGAGAACTGGAAACAAAATATAAACCTTTTTATCATTTTCCCTACATTCTACTTACATTTCCCTCCAATCTCCTTATAAAATGTATAGGTGGTAAAATAAGACAAAATGAGATTTTTTTTTGCTCTTTAGTCTTAAGACTAAAGACAATTACTCCATTTCAATAGAACAAATAGCAGCCTGTGATAGTTTTCGTGTTTATTTATTTATTTATTTAAATTCAAGATGTTCAGATTTATCAAGTTTTATCATGGCAAAACCACTCAACAATACCTCAGAGCTAAGCACAAGCTTTCTGAACAAACTAAAAGGTTTGGACATGCTTGAACGTGCTCTGAATTCTGCAGTGTACTCCCACACAGTGCATGATGTTTATGTTGCATGTTTGTTTTTCCTTATTTCTTAAGAAATCCTTTCTGTAGTTAATTAATTGTTTGTATTGTAGTAGTGTCTAAAAGCCCCGCTCCACTTGGCTAGAATTTTGTAACAAGGGGTTTGTTTTGCTTTATTTTTCTCCAGTATCCTAATAAGTTGTTCTCAATTCACATACAGCTGCTGAGATTTCAGGCTGTGTAACACAAGTTTTTTATGGATTTCAAGAGAGGCACATTAAACTTGCCTTAAGATTTTGAGATGAAAGGTGATGCATGAGTTCAAAGTAAGACACTATTCACTATAATGCAAATGAAAGCTGAACGAAACAAATATGTAGCTAAAAGGTTGAAAGCAGGAACTTTGAAGGATCTTTCATTGTTGACTGTTGAAATTTTAGGAGAGCATATTCCTCCTTACAGTCTAGCCAGTGGACAATGAAAACAAATGAAGAGGACAATGGAAGACAGAACTAATAATGCATTATGTCTTCTCATGTGCAAACTGTGGGGGGATTTCTTGTTGAATAATTTAAGACACCTATAATTAAACTACAATGAGAACTCTCAATGAGTAAGATTCTAATTATTTTGTAATATAAATATTTGTCTTCAAGAAAAAATCAAATAGTGATTTGGTTATTTTTTTTTTAATACCAACCAATAAAATGTATTATTGACTTTTTTTTTAAAATGTGTGATGTTTGCAGGTTTAAATGGAATTATCTGAAGAAAGACAAGAAAAAATCCAACTGAACAAACAAAAAACCCCCAAACCTCCAAAAAACAAACCACTAGGGAATGTTTATGAAAACTGAAGTATGAAATCATAGAATTACAGAATAGTTTGGTTTGGAAGTGGAGTCACCATCCCTGGAGGGGTTCAAAAAACGTGTAGATGTGGTGCTTCGGGACATGGTTTAGTGAGTTAGGTGGTGTGGGTTGACGGTTGGACTTGATGATCCTTGAGGTCTTTTCCAACCTTAATGATTCTATGATTCTGTGAAGGGGAGGGGCACCTGTTGGTAATTTTTTGTTTGTTTATTTTACCATACGTAGGTTTTTAACTATTTGAATTATAATTCATCTAACTCCTCTTTCGGTTTTCACTTTTGTCTTTGTCAGGTTCAGTATGGGGGCATCTATATTAGCATTTTGGAGCAACCGTCCAATGAGTTTCCGGCTTCTGTGTTTCTTCACAGAGTGGTGTCAGAGAGCATGGTCTGGTTTCCTTTTGGTTGAAACAAAACAACACAAAATAGAACACAAAAAAAAGACTATCCCTAGGAATGCCCATAATGAACTCCATTTGTGTATTTAATACATATTAACAAATCTAGACACCATGAAAATAAAAAACTCTGGAAAAAATATATAGTATGTAGTATCAGGAACCCTTAGTGAACTGTTAGCTTTTACAGATCTTTCCAGTTTTCACATCTTGGTAATAATTAGTCAACTTCTCGTAGCAAGTATAAGAGCACTTGTGTGTGTCCTTCCATTTATATACCTGTTCAAAAAGTATTTAAACTGTACATAGACAAATAAGAACATGTAGCCTACAACGAGTCATGTGACAAGCTCTGAGCCTAAGATGGAAGCATGGAAATTGTGTCTCCACTTGTTAGACAATGACTGACAACTCTGTATAACGCAGCATTACGGGAAATGTGTCCTCATGCAAAACTCCAAATTAAGAATTCTTGGATTGCGTTGATTTTTTCTCACAGCTTTTATTTCTCTGTGTCCATCTAAATACTTAAATGGTCTTTGGGGTATAATTGTTCGGTTATCTTCTGCTAGTATATAAATGTAGTAAAGAAACAGAACTGGATGATCTACCTACCTGCTTATTTTGGAGAGGGGGAAAAAAGATAATTCTTTAATATTGTAAGTTACAGTCTGAAAACTGTTGTTTTTCTAAAAGCCACAGTGAAGAAGGCTTGAAGGCAAGAAGTTTAACAATAGTCAAAAGAAGAATGAATACCAGCATAATCAGAGCATACATTTTCATCCTTCTTCTCCTCACTAAGTCTCAAATACTTTCTTCCAGGAACAGTGGCAGACTGAAGTTTGAAGAGAGCCTTTCATCTGGCCTAAATCACTCCCTGTTCTAGGGATATGTTTCTGGCTTAAGTAAATTCTCCCACTGAAGTTGTTTAGTCAGTTCCAAATAGCATACTAACATCTAAAGCTTCTCTTCAAATTTACATAGTTCTATCTTTTATAATGTTTTCCATGTTGCAAGTTGTTTGTGTATGAAAATCTTTGGCAGAAAAGCACATGATGGAGTTCCTGTACACTTGATTAAGCTGTACTCATAGTAGAAGCTAACACTTTCTACTACTGAATCTTAAAATTAGCAAAAATGTTTTTATTAAAGTGATTTGTTTTCACCCAGACTTAATCCTTTATGAATCAAGAAAGAAAAACTAGCAACAAGCTATGGCTTAAAAAGCATACAGGCACTAACAGCAGAGTGTAACACATATTTCAAGAGCAAACAGTGAAGAAATGTATAAAACAGCTAAAATTATGGAAGCGTTCAATCTGTAATAGTGAAAAAGCTGCTTCAAAAAGTTTACTAAATGATTATATGCATACACATTGTGGCTTTTTAAAAGTTATTGAATATATGTATAATAAATATACAGTAACAAAAAATATCTTTTGGACTCTTTAAGTTTTCTTCTTTGAATTGGATATCTACATTCCCACTGGGGTGCCCCATTAGAAGGTCTTCTCTGTTACTAAAATCTAGTGCAAGACAGGAAGGGTAAAGCATGGAGAAAACATTATTATTAAACTTCCTTCCCTGAAAAAAAATAAAATTGTTAGTACTGAAGTTCACCTTCCTTCTTTCTCTGCCTGTTTGCTTAAGAAGAGAACATTGAGTAAGTGGTCAAAGCTGAGAATTTTATGAAGGTGTTTTGTATTACTTTTTTGTGTTGGCTAAATTTCTTCTCTATTTCCTTCCATGTCACACACCAAAATCCAGACAGAAACCTCCTAGAAACTGGCATGCTAATGTTACTGATTCAAACCACTAAACATGAATGAATAGTACCTTGTAAAATAATGATATGACTAGAAATAATAAATTGTAATTATTTTATTTATAAAATTTGGTCAAACTAATAGATTTGAATGAATAGAAGCTGAGGCAGTGATGTGGCTATTTGACTCAAGTTACTGAGGCTCTAAGAAGAAAACAGCATTTTGTTATTGGTTGTTACATGAAGAAGTAACTGCTGAGAGGGTGGAGAGTGATGCTTATTCTAAAATGCAAAAATAGCACACAAATCAGCCCTGTCTTTAGGGCTAGCAAGTGAGCTTCAGCTCTAAAGAGTCTTCCATCAAGCCTTACCTTACTGTGAATAGGGATGACTTTGGGAACTCTACGGCTGGGCTGTTGCACAGAGAGGTCTTGCCAGTATTTTTTCCAGGAAGTTTCTTTAGTTTCAGCAGCAGATGCTGTACTTGTGTGAGCAGAAGAGAAGAAGTACCTAATAGTCTAACCTCATTTAAGAAAGATGTTTTTGGGCAACAAAGACTAACAAAATCTTAATAAAATTAGGAACCGTTTTAACAGAAAATCACTGGCACCATGAACTGAGGATTTTGGTGGTTTGTAAACAAAAGTGAAAAATCACAGAATGGTTGAGGTTGGAAAGGACCTCTGGAAGTCATCTGGTCCAACTCATATCTAGAAAACTTCAGTTCTACCTTCTGTGTAAACTAGTGCAATCAGAGAAATGGTTCATAATTAAAGATCAACAACGTTTTACAATTTTTTTTTAACAACACTTTTTAGTGGCATGGCAAAACATCAATCCTTTATTATTATTATTATTATCTGCTAAGGCTAATCATGTTACTCATTCAGAATTTTAGCTGTCACTTAATTTTTTGTCAACAAAGCCACTTTTGCTCCTGGAACATTCAAAGTGAATATAGTTGCAAAGAAATGAAAATAAAACAGAAATAGCCGGTAGTGGAAGAATAAGTTGAAAACAAACAGGTAAAGTTTAGGAAATAGCAAAAATTTTGCCTACTTAGATTGTTGGACAAAGCTATGCCATAAAACATGCTGCCACTTATCAGCTTAAAAACTTTGAGTATTTCTTTTAGATAGGAAAATCTAGGGCGGTGCTATGTTTTATCTTTCTTTTCCTTTTTTTTTTTTTCTTTATTAACCCATGGCTTGAAAGAAAGCAACAGTGAAAATGAATTTCATGCTAGTAGACACTTTTAAGACTGGATTTAGCTGCAGTCACGTTAGCTTAGATAATGGGAGAATTTTTCTTCATTGAAAATGCTCCCTGTCGCTTAAGAAGAACTCACTGAGGCAGCCTGCCATCTAGCTTTTTCACAGCAAAATAGGCTTGCAGACTGCAGATGAGAGACTCGGGAGCAGAGACAATTTTAACTTAGCCATCCCTAATTTATCTCAAGCTTTTTCAATTCATCTTCACTGCTCTATGCACACTGGAACACCAGATTGTCAGCCCCTGGGAACAGAATGCAACCAGGGATCTAGAGAGCTGTCACATCCTGAGAAATATTTAAATTGTGGTGATTTTCTTCTGGAGTGCTGAGCACAGGGAATGAAACTCTCCATCAAGTCATAGCTTTGCGGGCAATAGATCAGAGGATACTGCCAGTTTTTCTAATGGATTATTGTTATCGGGCAGGTTCTTCCTGAAGGTACGTAGTTACTCTCTCAATTCATTACCCACACTATTTATCAGGTAATGATCTAATGAACTAGTAATCTAGATACATTAAGAAAAATGTTAACTAAGTAATCTGTATTGATTGAATGATGGCACTTTATTACAGCATGTTTGCAGGTAAGATAGTCTGATTTACTTACTGTAGATATGTTCTGCCTACTGCCAAGTGCTTTGTCAGCAATCCCCCCAAGCAAAACCAATCCTTAACCGTTAAACAAAAAAAAAGCAAATATCCATTGTGCTGCGTATAACAATGCCACGAGTTGATGCTGACTGTCCAGAGAATGTTGTTTTTCTGAAACAATGAATGATGAAAAGCAAAATCATACTTCTGATTTTAAATTGCTTACAAGTGAGTATTTATTCTGCAAAATATTTTCCAAACCTGAGCATGGGCAGAACTCCCCTTAAAGTGCTACAAATGAATTGTGGAGTTAGATATTGTCTTGTTTGCTATGATGTTCCTCCCTTTCATGTGGGGAGTCAGGATATTTAATTCTGAAAACCTCTGATGTTAAATATGTAACAGAACCCTGTTGTTGCATCTAGTACTGCCAGATTCCAGGGGCTTCTCAGGGAAGCATAAGGATTATATATCACAACAGGGATTTTAAAACCAAATCTGTAAAGAAGAATTTCTTGCCTTTTAAACTTTTGTGTTTAAATAGGAATTACAGCATCTGTCTTCTAATCTGAAATGCTTACTGCAGGTCTGTCAGTGTAGCTTGTGAGACAAGCTGACCTAAAAATGCAAGATCTCTAAATTGCAGAAGCAGCCAGACATTTTTGAACTATTCCAAGCACGGGAGTTGCAGCAGATATGGAAAAAAACACTGCCACATTCAAGTTAAAGTCCTGTCTCTGTTTCATTCCTGAGTTGGCACTCTACCTGAGTGCAAGGTCTGAGACTTGAACACAAAAAGAGAGATGCACGGCTAAGCAAGAGTTAAGTCCTGAAAAAAAAATAAAAAAATTATTACCTGTAGCTTCTTGCCTGCACTTGCTGTGCTGTAGTCATGCTACCAAGAGTAAATGATGTATGAGCTTGTGTGTAGTGTACTTGATAGTGCAGTGGATATGCTGAACTTCGTGTTAAGTCACAAGTGACAGAGGTTTGTTGTATTTTTTAAGGTACAGCTGGAATAAAGAAATATGATAGTAACAGGTAAAAAAGATATGGGAAAGTAGGAGACTTCAGAAGCCCATACGGGTTAAATTCAGTAAGTCTGAGATAAGGGCGCTTTCTACTGTGTTTAACTTCCTCTATTTATGGAATATAATATTTTCAAGGCATTAATAATAAATTATGTCAGTATATGTTGCTTCTGTATGCAACACCTGAAAGTTCCTTTCCTCTAGAACCTCGGAAAGGCAGGAAGAAAAAGAAGAGAGATTGATTCTGTCCCATTTCCAATTAACTCTCTTAAAGTACTTCCTTTCCTATGGACCTCAGAAAGAATGAAGCAGGCTTTCATTAAACTCTCCCTAGAGTCCTACCGTCAGCAAGCTATTTTTTAAAGGAGGTATGCACACTAGCTGTGTTTTACCCAATCTCTCAAGCTTCTTTCTTAAATATATAGATACCTCTTAAAATGCTTCTGAATACCCATGGATATTTCAGCATTTTATGCAACCACTTATGAATGTCACAGCCCAAGATGGTAATATGCGTATTTCTTATAAGTTGCTCATACGAAAACCTAACTTTTCCAGATCAGATTCCATTTTGTCTCCTTTGGGTCCAACTTCATGTTTCGTTTTCAATGTTGGGTTACTTAAAACACTAGCTAATTAAGTGTAATTATTTCAGATATATGGCATCAGGGAGTAATAAACAGCAACATATCAATATCTTTTCTTCAAAGTAAGATAAAATAAAAGTAACTTTAAAATATATTTAAATGGGAGGGTAATATTAAATAATATGAAATAAATGAAGATTAATATCTTTATGTTCTATCTTTACCTTCACGATGATATTTTTATTTTTATCTACCATGTTGTGCAGTAAAATTACCATGCCCCCTTCTCTTGATAGAGATCTATGATGTGCCCACACATTATGCCTTTTTCATCTGAAACTTTCTACTGCCTTCTGAAATCCTTTCAGTCCATTTGTGTAAATAACTGTACTACAAAATGTGGTACAGCATAAACAGATGAAACTATATTAGGAAGGAAGAAAACTGAAGCACAAATTGTTTGTTATGGTGTTAAATTCATCCTCTTTGAAACACAGTCTTCCACCGATATCTCTGTTCCATTATTAGTTTGCTCTTCTTTCTCCTTTATTATCAATTTCCTAAAAAAAAAAGAAAAAAAAGGAACAGCCACACAGCAAACTGACCTGTCTTGTTTACATTCTTCAGCAGTCCTTAGCCAATAACACTTATCTCCTGTGCTCCACTTTGCTTGAGTAAGTAAGCTTAAATGTTGCCTGTATTTCTTCATTGGTATCTTCTTAGGTTCCACTGTCATTTTCTGCTGTGGGCTAGAAAGTTCATAAAAAACAAATGATCAGTTTTGACCTTTTTCTGCAATACTCTTGGTTTTCTCTTGTGCTTATTTAACAGCTGCTTAAGGTTGGAGTTTTTTCTTCTCCCAGAGTGAGCCTCTAGAAGGTATGGATACTACTTAGAACTTGGTGAAAAAAAGGCACCTTCCTAATTGTGTTATATTCTTCTTCCTTCTTATTTGATTTACATTAGGGGATGTATTTGTGGTAACTATCCTAATTCTATACAGTGTATATAAATGACTTGTTTTGGGGAAAAATATTAATTCATTACATTGTGACGTTATCTGTTCTTTGACCTCTAACAGGTAACGACTGGAAAAAGTGCTTAGAAAAAGGAAGGGCCTATGGGCCTGGATAATGACAGGATTTGCAAAAATAGAATGAATGTTTTCAGGCAAAAACTGGATGTTTCTAACTTGAGGATGTGCTCTGGTCTTATTTGTTTCTTCTCTTTATATGTCTTTCTAGGTTTCAGGACTGACTTGTCACTGTTTACAGTATTTATGGAGTGTATTCTTTTGTTTCAAGTGTATCTTTCACACAGACCATTAGCTAGACAACACATACAATTACATAGTAATTCTGCTAAGACTTAAGTAGATCCAACGATATACAGCAAATCTGTGTTTTCACACACATAATTTCACAATTTTGAATGAGCAAGAGTGAAAAGATGGTTTCCGCGGGGGATCATATCTGATTATTTTAAAACACATCAAGAAATAGGGTTGAAAAGAACATACAAAGATAGTTTACATTTGCAAAGCTGTCTTGTTTTGGTCGAAATGCTTCAACACATTCTCAAACTGTGACCCAGCTTCTTAAACCATGGGATACCCTGCCAAGCTACAGGTACAAGTGCAAGGCCTCACATAAGTCCAGTGTTGTAACTCCCCACCCCTTCTTTCAGTTATGCAGGATACCTGAAATTTTAGTAGACACTGATATTTAAGAAGCTGAGCTTTAAGGAACAACAACAACAACAAAAAGATAAACAAGTACCAGAATTCAATTCTCCTGCCTTACTGTGTCCCCATCTCTTAATGAAAATAAGATCAAGTAATAACACAATTCTGGTTACTTGTAGCCTCCCTAGTAGAAAAAGTTTACAGTCCAAAGTAGCTGTGTTCGTGTTGAAAGGTACATAGCTCACAAAAATGTTGACAAGTCCGTGATTAAATCAATTAATATTGGCTTCAGGATAATATCTTTCAGATTATATGTTTTTAAATATAATTTTCTAAAAGTGGATCTGAATTCCTTTGTTCTATGACTGACCTTAGTTTGACATATTTTAAGCAAAAAGCTTCCATATGTTAACGCCCCCTGCTCCATTTCCCATCCCCCAAACGATATGAAACCACATTTGGAAACCTGTAATAACTATCCCTATTGCCTTTCTGGAAAACCCTAATTTTAGAGTAAGAAAACTTGAAGAATAATAAGCGTATGGTTCAAAGTTTATTTTAACTTAAGTTTTTATTGTAGATTTTAGTCTTCTTCCTCCTTTGTATGCGGTAGAAAGTAAATATGCCTCAAAAAGTAAGAATGATATACCCTTAGTCTTGCCTTATGCTTTTTCTTTGTTTTGTATACTGCTGAAGGTGGAAGTTATTCTAGAACATCCAGAGTTGGTCTTTTCAGGTGCAATTAAAACTTTGGTTTGTTTGAGGAGCTTCAGTATGGCTTTTCTATTTTAATGCAGTCATTACAATTACTGTCTCACATAGAGAGATAAATAACATTCCAGAAGAAATTATAGTAATAGATCTTGTTCTGAATGTCATTTAATATCCAGTTTACCTCTTTCTTGCACTGCTGGAAGTCACTGCATTGAAGCCAACAGAATAAATGAGAGTAGAATCAGGCTCAGTATGTTTAAGAATCCCTGTTTGCCCCTACACGTCAAGCAGCATGAAGTTCCTATCTTAAATTGTGTCTATTACTAAGACTTTGAAAGCTAGATTATTTGTTTGGACATAAAACTGCTTCTGTTTTCCTCTTCCAGCTGCTGCTGAAGGCTAGCAACACTTTTCATCTGTCCATAGCTTCTCAAATTTTGAAGGCTGCTTCGTCAGAATTTAAGGCAGACAAACAAATTTTTTTTCAAAGAATTTTAAAGAATTCCTTGACTGCTTCTTATTAATTTGATGCCCCAAATTTTTATTATTTGAAGGGTATGAAATAAAAGTATATTATACGGTATTACTTCGGATACACTTCTAAGACATGTTGTCTTTACACACACTTCTATTAAAAAAAATTCAAATTATAATTTAACTACTTTTTGAGTAACAGTTAACATTAAGAAACCTTGGTAAATACGCATATTTTCACATGAAGCAAGAAGCATTTCTAATTTGTATTTTCAACCATGTAGAACAATACTGTATAAGTAATGATGGAAGAGTTCTCTATGAAAACAAAGTACACTCTGAATCAAGAAGGAGTTGATAACTGTCTAGTTAAGCTTTACCTCCTTTCTCCAGTATTTCCTCTTATCATTTATCAGGTTGAACATTTCTGTTACTGTATGGCAACAGTGAGGTTCTGCTTTGTCAGGCTATTATTTTTGAAAAAAAAAATAAGGACCAGTATGATTTCTCCAGCTCATGTACAGGATAGGAGTAAAAGGCATTAACAAGCTATTTTATTTGTCCTCTACTTGTGAAGTCATGAAGCAAACAGACATTGCCAAATTGAACAGAGAAAAAAAAAAAAAAGTCGGACTCAAAAAACGTCCAAATACTTCAAGAAAAATATTTTTGGTCTATTTTCTGTGTTCTGTATTCCCAAGAGCATTTACAGATCTGTTGAAATTAGTGTAGTGCAGTCTCTGAAACTTAGAGATGTCTTTTAGCACTTTGATACTGCTGAAATATCACTCCCGTCTCTGGCCTTCCTTGCTCAGCAGTTTATTCAGTCTTCCTCCACTGCCCCCTGTGCACAAGCTGATATCCTACTTCTAGCTGTAACCCATGTTATACATGATATGGTATGTTTTCCTATGTTCCTTGTAGGAAGTGAGGGTGTGTATGAATGTTATGCAACATCTGAACCACTTTAGCATCTTGCCAACACAGAAGGGATGTCACGCTATGTCCTTCCCTCTTATGGAAAGGCTTTGCAGCAGCTTTGCTCTGGACCTTGCCAAAGCCCTCCATGAGTCACTCTAAGCACAAGCTTGATGGAAAGCTAACTCAGCAGAAAAAAATGCATAGTTTTCCAATATTTCAGTAATTTCAATCATGTCAGCTAAGGACATGATGAATCAGAGACCTGAATCACATCAGCAAGGGACCAGGGAGACAGAGCCTGTTAGAGGAATGGGATATAAGGAGGAGTTTATTCTTTTTTTCTGTAGTAAACTGTTAGATTAGAACAGCTATAACATTTAACCTCACCTTAAAACTGTCTTGCACTTTTTGTATATCTCCCTTACCTCCTGTCAAAAAGTATCAGTGGAGGAAAAGCGAGATCTCTGCTCAGTTTCAGATAAGGTCTTATTGCTCTGGTGTGTGCCTCCTTGGGGAAAAGCAGCCTGGCAGCCAAACAGGGAAATTGAAATCACTTAGAGCTTTGAAGCTTCTCTTGCCATCAAAACACCTCCTGCAACACTAGTCAAAGTGGTAAGTCGATAAGGATCTCTAAGACCCATCCATATAGTTTACTAAATCTAAACAAGGCCCAAACCTGATCAGTTTTATAAAAATGAAAAAATATCCAGTAGTGAATTTTTAGGATTTTTTTTTTCTTTCTTCCTTTTTTTTTTTTTTCCCCCCATGATGCAAGCAGTTTTTCCGTGATGCAGCCTGTCTGGTTTCTTTGTTTGTTTTTTTTTTTTT
>WKFP01014698.1:303205-323170 GCA_011057875.1 Pterocles orientalis
TCCTCCTTCCTTACTTCTTTCCTTCCTTTCTGCCTGTCACTGCAATGCTAAAGGTTAAAGGGATGGGAACACATTATGTCAAGTATTTCAGTATTGAAATTGGCAATGCTTTAAGAGTTTCCAAGTTTTTCTTTGTGAGTTGCTGCATCTTAATCTTCAGCTTGATCAGGACCATCTTTTTATCCATGTATTCAGAAAAAGCATAATTCTTGAGTGGAACTCCTACCTAATACAGTAAAACAGAATCACAGAATCACAGAATGGTTGAGGTGGGAAGCGACCTCTGGAGGTCATCTGGTCCTCCTGCTCAAACAGAACCACCTAGATCTGGTTGTCCAGCACCATATCCTATCAGCTTATGAATATCTCCAAGAACAGAATCTCCACAACCTCTCTGGGCAGCCTATGTCAGTGCTCAGTCACCCTCACAGTGAAAAAGTGTTTCCTGATGACCAGAGGGAACGTCCTGTGTTTCAGTTTGTGCCCATTGCCTCTGATCCTGTCTCTGGGCACCACTGAAAAGAGCCTGGCTCCATCTCCTTTGCACCCTGCCTTTAGATATTTATACACATAGATAAGATCCCCCTGAGCCTTCCCTTCTCCAAGTGGAACAGTCCCAGCTCTCTCAGGCATTTCTCATAAAAGAGATGGTTCAGTCCCTTCATTCATCTTTGTAGCCCTTTGTTGGACTCCCTCCAGTTTGTCAGTGTCTCTCTTCTACGGGGGAGCCTAGAACCAGACAATACTCCACACGCAGCCTCATCAGTGCCAAGTAGAGGGGAGACATCACTTCCATCAACCTGCTGGAAATGTTTTACTTAATCCAACCTGGGCAAAGGCACTTTACTAGTTCCGGATCAACTTGATGTCCACCAAGACCCCCTGGTCCTTTTCTGCCAAGCTATTTTTTCCAGCTGGGTGGACCCTAGCATGTATTGTTGCATAGGGTTGCTCTTCCCCAGGTACATGACTTTACACTTCTTTACACTTCCGAAATAAATAATATATTGATGAAAAATGTTACAAAATATGTTTTCTTTTTATCTACCTCAAACTGTTTTGGGGATCCCAAGCAACATTATTTCTTTTATTTTATTAAAAAAAAGTTATTCTCTGCAGTTTAGAACTATTTTAGAACAGAAAATCATGCTGTTTGTTCCTTTTTTTTTTAATCTTATTTCATCCTAATGACTCCTAGCTACTTTGTAGAGGTATGATGTCACCAGTGGTCACCAGCAGTGTTTCTCAGGGTTCAGTTCTAGGACCAGTTCTGTTCAATAAATTTATCAACAATCTGGATGCAGGAGCTAAATGCACCATTAACAAGTTTGCTGGTGATACCAAACTGGGAGGTGCTGTTGACTCACTTAAGGGACAAGATGCCTTGCAGAGGGATGTGTATATGTTGGATCATTGGACTATGATTGATGGGATGAAATTACTTCTCTGTATTCCCACTGACAGAAATGTTTCAAGATCATAGAATCATAGAATCATTAAGGTTGGAAAAGACCTCAAAGATCATCAAGTCCAACCCAACACCACCTAACTCACTAAACCATGTCCGTAAGCACCACATCTACATGTTTCTTGAACACCTCCAGGGATGGTGACTTCACCACCTCCCTGGGTAGCCTGTTCCAATGTCTGACCGCTCTTTCAGTGAAGAAATTTTTCCTAATATTGGCCACTTTGTGTCTCAATCCTGAACCTAAGATCAAATCTTAGGCTAGTAACTGGGGCTGTGCTCCCTCCCAGCTTCTCCAGTCTGTGGACAGCCAGAGATGCTGAAAGACCTTGGCAGCCACGTAAACACCATTTTTATCAGCTTTCTTCTGAGCACAAATCCAAAACACAGCCTCTTGCTAGCTATTATGAAGAAAGTTAACTCTGTCTCAGCTTAACCCAGGACAACATATATTTACCGTTGCACATCCTTGATGTTGCAGCATTGTGACTGGGCCTTTACTCTCCAGATAAATCCCTGGAACATGAGTGGTGAGGCAGTGCAAATGTGACCTGCAGGTTGCTTAGTGCTGTATTCACTGTATGGAGACAGAGGCTAGTATTCTGGTCACTCTTGCCAGATTTACTCTACAGATTACTACTGTAATAGACTAAAATATTTTTATTGAGCACAATTCGCTTTAAGTTTCTTGCCCTGAAAACACTCTGTTCATACCAAAATCTTGCATGAATATTTCTTATTCAATAGGAGTTCTATTACAGACACAGGAGGTCCACTCATGGATTTAATGAAGACCAGTGCTGCTTAAAAGCCACGTTGTGTGTTTTAGTAACATATATTTATCAACTGAGATATGTACTGTTCCTACACTGTTGACATGAATAGTGAGTATTTTAATGAAATCAGCTTGTATAATGTGGGAAGAATGCAAGCATGGTACTGTTTAATCAATTAGCAGAGAAAACAACAAAAATATCCTCTTCCTGTAGGTACTTGACCCAATTGCTCCACTTGCTGCCGTCGGAGCAGATGATGACTAGTGCTAAATCGGTGGTCTGGTTTGCATGTTGGAGTATTACTTCATTACTTAAAGAATGTGGTTACAGAACTGATATATTGCATTACTTTGTCATATTGTGTCAAGATGAATTGACTTACAATGTTGAACTAGGTAACATGATATGACGCCCTATGATTTACCATAATTTGACATAATGTAATTTAGCAGGTCAGGAATGTGAAACAAACAGAACTTTGTCCATGGTTAAATTCATGCTGCTCATTTAGGTAAATGTGAAAATAATTTTTGCCAGAAAATAAAGTAGAAGTATATCTCACATGAGAAGCATTTCCCTAGAAATATTCCCTATACAACACAGCAGAATTAGTTAAGCAAAAGAAATCTTGCAGCTGATGAATACGTAGTCTCACTGAGAGCAGGTCTAAGGAACACCTTGAATGGATACCATTTTCCTCAAAAGTCATCAGAATACAGCACACTAGCTTAGGATCTAGCTTTATAGTAATATTTTAGCACAGTGCACTAAGCTTCACTTCCCAAATCATTAACACAAGTATGTTAATGATGAAGCTTAGGCAGAAAAGATATTTTTACATGTAGGAATTGGTGGACTCATAACTTCGTATCTGAACATTAAGCCAAGAGATCTATGTATAACATAGAATTCACGTCAGCTGGAACTGACAGTGTCAAGCAGGTATCATCTGCAGTATGTAAAGGTGATTGACAGAAAGCTCATTACTTGATTAGGAGCTTAATTGTCTTATTTTCTCAAAGTAACCTCTTCTTATCAGCCTCAGGCATTCACTGGGTCATAAATCCCTGGGGACTACAGAGAAAGAACAAGGTAAATGACAAAGAAAAAAGATGAAGATATTCTATTTATCATACAGCGAATTTTTTGGTTCTTCATATAAATGGGAGAAAATCATACATGTTATTTCAAGTGATCTTTGGCAAAATTACTCTACAAAGCTACAAGTATATGAAATAATTTAAAACTGAAATTCATGCTGAGCTTTGAGATGCAGCAATCTTCTACCTTGCTACAATAGGGATCTTCGTAATGGCCAATCAAAGATTAATATACAAAAAAATATTAAATACTATAAATCCATGGCAAGTTTGTGTTTTTAAAGCTGCATTGCTTCTTTATTTGAAATTGAAAAATGAAAAATCTAGTTTTACTTTATACAAATTTTATATAATAAATTGTTTGAAAGTACTGAGAGTCTTGATATATGCTGGTTTTGATACAGCTCACTGTATTTTATAAGACAGAGTTTCTGGAAGAAGCAAAACATTTTAGATTTTTTTTTAATATTCAGACATATTTTGATTCTTCTGTCTGTTCAGTTCAGTAATTTCTGGTAATTCAATGACTCTAAGAAAGAAGATAGATTAAAACAAATTATGGATCTTTATCAGCCCACAAATTTTCTTACTGATTTGAGATGAGCTAAAAACACACTAGGCAAGAACCAGCTCTTATTTTCTTAAAAAATATCTATATCTGGGAAGTGGTTAATTTAGAAACCTCATACTTGTCCTTTTGTATGAAACTGAATCAGTCACATAATGTTTGACAACACCATCTTCTAATTAGTGACACGAGGGAGTATGTGAAGGAAATGCACATCCTGATTACCTGTATCTTCCAGAACTTCTTGAAGGACTGGAGGTACAATCACTTTTGTTCAGCCATAGCATGGCCCTGCTCTGACTGGGGAAGTTAGGTCAAATGTTCTTCTGATATCCCTCCTACCTAAATTAATCTATGATCCTATGAGTCTATGTAATAGAATTATTTGGCATGCATAGAGGTTTGAACACAAAGAAGCAATATCCCAGAACCACAGAATGGCTGACATTGGCAAGGACTTCTGCAGATCATCTGGTCCAAACCTCATGCTCAAAGCAGGGTCATATAGAGCAGGTTATGCAGGGCTGTATCCAGATGGTCTTTGAACATCTCCAGGGATGGGGATGCTGCAAAATCTATGGCATCTCTGCTCCTGTGTTTGATCACCCTCACAGTGAAAAAACTCTTTCTTCTCCAGGTTGAACAGACCCGGCTCTCTTAGCTTGTCTTCATGTGAAAGATTCTTCAAGGCCTTAGTCATCTTTGTGGACTGTTGCTGGACTTGCTCCAGTAAGTCCGTGTCTCTCTTGGACTGGGGAACCCAGAACTGGACTCTGCAGTCCAGGTGTGTCTCTTCAGGGCTGAGGAGCAGGGAAGGATCACTTCCCTCAGCCTAGTGACAGGACTGTGCATAATGCATCCCAAGATGCTCTTGAACTTCTTTGATGCAGGGGCACATTGCTGGCTCTTGGTAAACTTGTTCACCAATACATCCAGGGTCTCGACTGCAAAGTTGAATTTGGTCGTCAGTGTGTGTCAGTGCTGGATGCTGTTCCTCCCGAAGTGCAGGAATTGGCATTTCCCTTTGTGGAACCTTATGAGGTTCCTGTCTGCATATTTATCCAGCCTGTCAAAGTCCCTCTGGATAGCAGTGCACCCATCTCATGCATCCTTGGCACTCCACCCTGTTTTATATCATCTACAAACCTCTTGAAGGTACACTCTGTCCCATCGTTCAGGTCATTAATGTAGTTAGAATTTTTTGATGTTGTTATTGGCCAGTAGTGACTGAAGACATGTCTAACCTGTAAAGATCAAAGTAAACAAGGCATTGGATACTTTAGCCCTTCCCATGTTCTTTGTCACCAGTTCTGCTCTGATCAGCAACAAGCCTACATTTTCCCTTGTCTTCCTTTTGCTGATGATACATATTTAGAAGTCCTGTTGCCCTGCACATGCCTCACCAGAGTCACAAGTCCAGGTGGATTTTGGCTTTCCTAACACCATCCCTTACGTGTTTGCACAGTGTCTTTATATTCCTTCTGGTGACCAGGCCCTGCTTTCATTTCTTGTGTGCTTCCTATTTACATTTAAGTTTTGTTAAGATCCCTTTGTTCACCTCTAAAGGCCTCCTGTCACCTTTTCTTGCCTTCCCCTTCTGTTATAATAGAATAGACAATTTTGGAGCTTGGAAGAGCTATCTTTGAGAAGCCCCTGGCTGTGTGATTTAGATTAACTCTGTGTGTCAGATGTTAGTTAATGGACGGCTATCTCAAAACATTTTTTTTCCAAAAAGTGATAGTTTGCCTTGCCTCAGAATATTCTTACAATAATACTAAACAGTAGCATTAAGTAGAGAAAAGATGTTGACTTCCTTGCACATGTAAAATGGTAACTTTCTTAGCTAAACAAAAAAAATATTCCATAAAGACTTCCTTTGTCATGTTTAGGCATGTCCTCAAAGTAATAACTTGTTCTGCTAAATAACTGAAAAATTGTTGGTAACAGAATCAGCAGTAAACAAGATCCCCACTCCTAGAGTACATTTTCTGACAATAGAAAATACCATTATTCAATTTTAAAAGAGTGTGAAGTTGTCATTTTCTAGAAAGATATTTAATACTCTATTTAAGAAGAAAAAAAGACCCACAACAAATTATAACATGTTCCAAACACAACACATTTTGCCTTATCACAAGTGTTTACTTATTCCTACGTGTACATATAGAACATCTTCTGTTTGTGTAGTGTGTATTATATATGTAGAATTGTCATATTCTTTATTATTTCTTCCTGTATCAAGCAACAAAATAACTTTCATGCAATCTAATCCATCAATATCCCATCCTTCTTTTAGTTACTTTTGTCCACATACCTATCCAAATGTCCAGTGTTTTCATAGCAAGTATGAAAACAGCTACTAAATTAGATGCCAGTGCAAAGAGAACCACCATGGAGTTTGGGAGTACTCTGTTCTATAATACCCACCTAACCTGTGGCTAGGTCCTTGGGCACAGAGAGCTTTATTGAGTTTTGTTAACACAGGGGCAGAGGAGAGCCAGAATCTCCTCTGTGCTATAAATGTGTATATGTACAGCGAGGTTTTTCTCAGCCAAACAGTCCCCAAGTAAGAAGGGTCATATCAATGTGTGTCTATCTCCATAGAAGCAACTCACAAAGCCTACTGTTTGAGTTTCATGTGTGAGTTACCTACCTTTAACAATTAGTTCTTCGGCATTTCACATTCTAATAAAGTTCCAACATACACAGTCTTGCCAGAGAATACATTTACAGGGTGCTTGTTTAGATTTGTGGATGTATTTATGTACCAGCTCATAATGATAGGGGTGGAACATTATCACACTTGAAAAAAAAAGACTTTAGGCTTTTTTTTTTTTATAAGAGCAATCGGTTGTATCTTCATTATCTGAATTTTATGCATTTTTCTCAGATTTTTCACTCTATGACAGTATGTCAGATCTCTTATTCATTTAAACCAGTAAGTTCCCTGAGAAACTTTATAGCACAGTTCCCATTTTTCTTTGGTCTCAGCCTTGCATAATCTACAGCTATGACTATTGCAAAGGAGTTCTGGTTTCCTTTTTTTTTCTTTAACAAGAAAAATTATTTTTATACAATATTTGAATTTGTTATGAAGGAAAAAATTGTTTTCATTTAAAATGATATCTGTACTAGAGAAGCTGTTAATCTGTTAGAAATAGATGAACACATTTTTTCTTTCTTACTGTACTGTTATACTGCTAATGTCTGTATACATTAGAAAATATTTTCTTCCTAGAATGACTTCTACTAATTTGAATATAGCTCAAGAACCTTCTGAATTTAGAGTCTGAACACCTTGTGGTTTCACAATAGTTTCCGGGGTTTTTTATTGTCATTACTGAGCTTTCTGAAAAAATTAGAATCCAATATTAATGCTATGCCTAAATTGACGTTATTTGCACAACATTTGTCCTAGTTGCTTTGATAATAGGAATTTCATTATTTTTTAAGGGACAGTATATCAGTAAACCTATTATTTTTGTGATGGCTAACTTTTTAAAACTCTTCAGAGCTTGTAAATATTAACATGATTCATAGATTCAGTTTTCATTAACTAACTGCATATTATGATATGAGAAAGAGCTGACCATGAAAATAAATCAAGGCCTGATCAAGGAAAAAATGCAATTATAGCAATGTGGCAGCCTAAAATAATTCTACCAGTATTGCAGCGATCTGTTACATTTTTATGCTTCAGTTGACTTTTAGACAAATCTATAACATAGAATTGTACGTAATGTCTGTGTTCCTACTTAGCAGAATCACAATGGTAGTAGCACTTTGGTTACATTTTGAAATATTCCTGCTTATTTGATATCCTAGAATTTAAATGCTTAATTAGAAAAAGCAAACATTGCATGTTATTAATTCTTCTCTAATGCTAACAGATGGTTTAACTGCCTAGCCTGTTCATTCACAGTTGTATATGTGCTTTTTAGTTAAAAGGATGTATCCAAGCAGCAGAAAGGAAGGCTCCCCAATCATGTTACTGTGACAGATGCACTTCGAACAAGAGTGATTTTTGATACAAGGGAAAGTTCTTCTTTGAGAACTCTGAACACTTAGCTCAGAAGAGCTTCTGGAGCGTAATGTGAGACAGACAGCTCTGAAAAAGACAGTAAGAAGAAAGCCTGCAAAATTAATATAGCTGGGAGACTCCTGAAAGAAGCAGAGTAGTTTTTCAGCTAGTAAGTCACAGACAGGAGACACTGTTTTTTGGGGACTCCCAGGGGTTAACATGGAAAATCAAAGAAATTTGCTGGAATGGAAAGAAATTTTCAAGGGGAGGATATTTCCTCCTCCAAACTGTTGGAGAGGGTAGAATTACTTCTCAGGTATTTTATTTAATATCTCATCCAGGAGATACAAGTTTCTTCTCTCTACAGATTTATGTTCTTCAATATCAGTTTTTTTTCTCTGGTTTGAGAAAATCTGACTGCAGAGTTTACAAAACTTTTATTCTCTTTTGTCAATCTTGCATCAAGAAAAAAGAGGTGGTAGGGTGAAGATGCTCATCACAAGTTTGTGTCTGACTCATAATCCCATCACAAATGCATGCAAAATTATCTTTTATAGACTATTTTTCATTGGTTCTCAAGAAAGATCAAACTGTGAATGCCTGTTTACATGGAATAGAATTTTAAGCAGTTCATGAACAGGAAACGTTCTCCTGTAATGTAAAACTATCTGAAAAATGAAGTAACTGTTCTCTTCTACACTCAAATAAAATCAAGATCTTGTTTATGGCGAGAGAGGTCCTTTAAACTTCTTACAATTGATGTGTCTTTAATCTGAACCGTACAAAGAATTGTAGTCTTGTTCAAATCCTTGTTAGATACAGATCTCCCCATAGTGTTTCCATGATTCACACAGAAGTATGAATATTAGTTTTGAGAGTGAAATGTCTCTGATTCAAAGTGAATAAAAATCTTATGTTTGTTATAAATTTAGTGTTGGTACAAAAAGCAATGGAAGAAACAAGGACCAAAACATGACTGTATTAAGATACTTTTATGCTGTTAGATACATTTTAAAAGAAAACATAGATGGATAAAAGAACGTTAAAGGGATTTTAATCCCTTTCTGATCCCAAAGTTTCCCATTATAGGGCAACATTTTGCACGTGCTTTGGCAAACAGTGACAAATCCTTTGCCACTGAAAGAAAATTAGAGTATTTCAGGACCTAAAATGGTACCGTATCAGTATTTTTTTTGTGCACAAAGGAGGAAAATTTTTCCTTAATTTCTTTAAAGTTAAAACCACCAGGAGAAATTTGTGTTTATATATTAGAAATACAACCCTTTTATGAGAGCTGAAAGGGTCAAAGAGACATCTTTTTGCATTGCTTTTTTTCACAATTGTTTTTGATTTTGCCTTAAATTTTTTGATCTTTAACAGTTAATGCTCAAGTTCTCAATGCAGAAAAGTAGCTATTTAGAGAAGGTGATTCAGTCCATTGGTTATGGATATCAATTTTCAGAAACTTAAATGTCAGACTGGAAAATATGGCAAAACTCCCCCCAAAATTGCCATGGTCAAGATTCAGTGAAGACAGATTGTTTAAAAGATTCAAGATGACAAGTGCAGTATGTTAGTCATAAATTTATAACCACAACTAGTCTAAGAAGTAATCTAAAGTTTCAATGTACAGAACCACTTTCATCTCAAAATATTGGAGAAAAACTGTTTTGCTGAAAAGGTAAAAATTACAAGCGTTGCTGTTTTAAACCCAGCTAGCAGCTAGAAATACTACACAGCCACTCTCTCACCCTCCCCTCTCCTGGAGATTGGGGAGACAATTAAAAGGGTAAAGGGAAAAGAGACTCATGGGTTGAGATAAGAACAATTTAATAACCAAACTACAACAAAACTAAAAATAATAATAACAATAATAGTAATTATAGCAATATATAAAAATATGCAAATAGATAAATGAGTGATACACAGTGATACTGCTCACCACCTGATTACCAAGGCTCAGCCCATTCCTTGCTAACGAACCTGGGGCAGGGAAAGTCCTGAAATCACAATCCTGGCAAAGAGAAAAGAACCTGGTGTCCAAGAGACCAAGAGCTGATAAGAGAGGGAGACAGCCCAAAGACAACAATTCCAGACAGGGCCTCATCTATACACTGGGCATAACATGCATGATATGGAATAGATTATTGGCCAGTTTGGGTCTCAATCCTAAATGTAAGGTCGAATCCTAGGCTAGTAATTGGGGCTGTTCTCCCTCCCAGCTTCTCTGGCACCTGCAGACACTGGCACAGCAGAAGTGTTGAAAAGTCCTTGACTGTTCTGGCAGCAACTCTAAATATCAGTATGTTATCAGTCTTTTTCTCAGCACAAATCCAAAACACAGCCTCTTGAGAGCTACTATAAAGTTAACTCTGTTCCACCTGAAACCAGGACATTAGGCATTTTCTAAAACAATAATTTAAGTGGAGAATTGTTGCTCAAAAAATAAGGTGTAAGTTTCCAGAATGAGTCACAGTTCTTCAGTGTGGCTTTTTCAATTGTGATTTCTTATCTGAAATTACCTCATTTTAAGATCACATCTAAGTACAGGACTGATACCTGCTAAAAAGGTAAACAATTTGTGGTTCATATGGATGGAGCTAGTAAATGCTTCTTATATGTTTTGATGATCTTGAGAAATACCATTATGGCTTAGATTGGAAGAATTATGAATCAGTCTAGTTTTAGAACTTTTTGAGACTAACTGTGCTGACAATCAGGTAAAAGCTTTTGCCATGTAAAAGAAAATTCAGGTTGCATTTATGTTTCTTTTATCTATTGCTTGAATATAGAGTAGTTCACCTCTAACTTTAGACTAAAGCAAAGTCTTGAAGGTAAAATAGTCCATCTATTTGGGTTTCTCTTGATAGAAAAATCTCATGAAACAAACAGAAAGAACAAATTTAAATTTTAACAGAAAGTACATCAAAATTTTTTTATACATTATGATTAATTTTCTCAGTAATGTCTCAATTATAAGCTTTTTAAAAAAAATTTATCACCTTTCCCTTATGCCTCTCACTCTCATTGTAATAATGTCCATTGTTGTCCATTCTCTTAGCTTTTACACATAGTATTTTCCAAGTTGTGAAAAACTGCAATTTCGTGGAAATAACACACTAAACTCTAGATCTTGTAAATGTGATGTCATCTATTTCTAATATACATTGGCAATAAAAAAGTGCTGAAGAGAAAATTCAAATTTCAAGCTTTGAAGTATCTCAAATATATTAAAATTAACTCTCCAACTATAAGTGTTGAAGAGAATTCTCCAAACCTAGGATTTCATAATTTTCCTGGCATTCTGATTAAAAAGATTATTCTAAATACTGGTTCCTTGCCAGAGGATAAGTTGGAAGGGTGAGTTTAATTTTAAAAAATAGCAAAAATACAAACCCTAGGTGTACAATAACTAACGTTCAAGCAAAATTTGACAGAAAGAAGAACTTAAATGGGGAGATTTTAAAATTATCTAGCAAAGGTAGGTTTCCTGTACCCCATCTAGACATGTATTATATTAATGCTGAATAACAGAAACTGAAAAGATTGCAGCAATGACAATTAAAAAAAATGCTACTACCTATCCTGTCCATTTGTCACTCTTGAAAAAGAGTCAGAGTAATACACGCAGATGTAAATGCCTCCTGAATAGCCAGGAAGATATAAAATCATGAACCTGGAGGTAACGAAAACCAGATTCTAAACTATTTCGATTTGTGTTGTCATCTGTAAAAGTAGTTAATACAAGTGAAAGGGAGAAATGAAGATAGAATAACAAAATCAAGATTCTTTGGATTTCATTCAGAAGAATCTTACAAATTGGGTTGTCAGCTTCTTTGCTGTGATTTTGTGTCTCAATATTCTTCTTAACAATAGATTAAAGATAAAAGGGGCCAAAGGAGGAACCTGTCTGACCAAGAAAATGTCACCATGCTTGAGTTTATCAATCAGTTTGGTCAGACAGCCAGGTATGATAATAAAGTTCCAAATCATCCAGAAGCATGCAGCGAGAATGTTGAATCATTGCCTTCAGGTTTTCTTTCCACATCTTTTTCACTCTCCTCTTATTCCTCTCCCTTATACTGCATTTCTGTCTTTAAAATGTACAATAACTGAACTTAACAAAGGATTTAACCTGAGTTCTGAGTCCTTGTTAAGGTTGTGTTATTTTCTATATAGACATCTTCATTTAAAAAAAAAATAAACAAAACCCCCAAGTAATGTGGGAACAAGTTGAAGAAAACAGGAAAAAAAGATCTGAAATCTATTTGAGTATACTTTTGTTTATTATACTCAAAGAGGATATGAATGAGAATATATTTCTTTTGGCAAATATGGAAAAGTGATAAATTCTTAAAATTTACAAAGCATTTAGCGTCTCTCTGAAATTTCTTTATTCCAATTGATCCCATTTTTGCCTAGTTCTCTTTTAGCCTCTTCTCTCATTTCTTTTTGAAATGAACAGTCATCTGTTATTATTTTCTGTAAAATACTAATGAATGCTGGTATTTTAAAACAGGCCAGAAAAAATATAATGGTTCTCCTGATATTTCAAAAAATTATTTTTACGTGGCCAACTTTTTTTCCAATAGTTTTTTATGTTGCTTTTGATGAAGTAAATATCAATGAAATATTTCTTTTTAAGAATAGTCTATTTTCTCCCCCGTCTTTTTAAGAATAGTCTTTTTTCTCCCCCGAATCCTTTTCTACTTCCACATATCATACTAATAGAATTTAGCTTCCTTTTTTACTGTGGTGATCACACAGATCCTCAGTTTAGCTAAGAAAAGATTGACAACTGCGAGTCGGTGAAGTAACTGTAAGTTTAATTAGAATTCACTGTAGATTTTTTCTTTGGGTATCATTCTTAGTATTTGCTTTACAGAAGAAGATTCTGTTTTGTCATACAATACCAAGATGGATTAATATTCAAAAGAAAGAATGTCAGATAGTGGTGTATTTTATTTCTATAGTAGTATAGCAAAGAAGTCATAATACCTTATAAGTTTTCTTTATCATATTACATTTACTGGTTTCTGCCAGTGAAAAAATCTAATATGCAATTGCTTTCGACATAACATACTTATTTGCTTTCATGTTTTAATTTATTTATTCATTTATTTATTTATTTTGGTAAGATGAAACAAATATCTAAGCATAGTTTGTCTGCAGTCCTGCAATTTGCTTGCTTATGTTTGTACCTATGATATCCAGTCTTCAAATAAAAATCCTCTTTCATGATCCTACTTTCTACCACTTTTTCTTGTGCTCCAATTCCCAACATATCTACTTGAACTAGACAAGGACCTAGACTCCTCTCTAGACTCCTAAATCATCAGTTTGATCACTGGTATACCCTGAATTCGCTGCTGAGGAACATATGCACAGGCACCCAGGGAGACTGGGGTCTGCTCAGTGCCTTGGCAAAGGCTGGACATCCTTTCAGACCTGATGCTTAGCCTTCCTTGCCACTGAAATTTGAGGAGTGATGTACACCTTTGCATTCTTCTATCATCAAATTTGGGCAGAATGAGGAATATGGTCAGATATGAGACCTGTGAAGTGCTTCTATAATCCCACAAAAGCTAACCATACATCTTTGAAACTAGTATGCTACTACAAACAAGTAAAGTCAATAATGCTTTCCTAGGTCCTTTTATGCTGTGTTTTAACTTCCGAAGCAGTAGCTATCATTACTCAGTCTTCTTGTATTAGTGTGTAAGAGGAGTGTACAAAGTAAAATATTAATTTGGGTCAGATAATACTATTCGTCATTAGAAAGTCAATAAACCTATCAGTATTTGCAAGAAATGTAGGGGTTTGTGCTATAATTTTCTGCTTTCTCACACCTGAATACAGCTAGTGCAGGAAATTATTGTATAGATTGCACATCTAAAAGTTGTGCCTGGCAGTAGCTGATCCTTCATGTTTTAAGGAAATGTGAGAGGAAAAGAGATTTTTCTAAAAGGAGCATTTAAGAGCAATTGAGATTCTGGCACCGTGTTTCTACAAAGTTTTTTGAATGTATAAAGCACTTTGGAATAATTTATCACTGCCTCATTAATTAAAAATAAAGCAATTGGGATTGATGCCATAATTAAAAATGTTGCAGACCCCAGAGACCTTTCTGAAAAATTAAGTGTCTGAAATCAGATCTGAGAAAGTAACCAAGACAGACTCACAACTTTTAAGGGATGTTTTCTGTTATTCATGTTAAATCTTGGTTCTACAGTACTGTCAGTTCAGATGTGGGTATAAAAGGACATTTCAGAGAAGATACACGGAATTTTTTTTAATACTTCTAAATCTGTAATACCATTATAATTAATTGTGGCTCTGACTACTATAACCCTGACTATTTAAATTATGTCAATTTAGACAGAAAATATGGTTAAGAAGCCAACATTGCTATTATTGTATAGGAGGAAATCTTTGCTTTTAGTGAGTGACTCAGGACTGGATTCTAGAAACCATTTGAAAAGATATTATAAATCATTAAAATTGTATTCAAAATAGAAAATTCTTGTATGAAGAAGATTAGTTAACGTCAACTGACAGTGACTGTTTTTGTCCAAAAATTTTGATTTGCTAACAATAATTAAAATTAGATGTTCAGTTTTCACACATTTCCTATGATTAAATCCTTTTTAACCTTGTTCAAAGTGCTCTATATATTACTCTGCTATATGGCCCCTTGCACCTCATTGTGGATTGGGAATCAGAAGACCTTGAACATAGCCCTGATCCCACTGAGGTTTCCAAAGAATTTCCTACCTGATCCTACAACGCCAAAGTTCTGATTTCTGATTATTCATTTCACAGCAAAGAAAGAGTAATCCTACTTTACGTCTTCCTGAAGGAAATCTTACATATCAGAAAAACTCAGGTATTTTGCAGACTATGTTCTTGATTTAAAATGTTATTTAACAAAACAATGGCATGTAATTTCACTTTTCAGGTCACAGTGTAGGATGTGGCCTTGCAAGCTGTTTAACATGGAAATACTTGGCAGCTTTTCATGCTCTGGGTTCTTCCCTTCTCCAGTAGGATCCCACAACAGTTTAGAGGTGTACTCACATGAAATAGGATCTGTGCTTAGATTATTCTTGGGTTTATTTCCCTGCAGTCATGTCCAGCCTTTTACCAGGCGTGCTGTTCATCACTGGTCTTAAGTTTTTGGTGTAGTTTTAATACCAATATAACTCTTAGATACTGCTGCACAGCAGAGAGTTCAGAAACTAGTGTGGTTAATTCTTAAATACATACCTTTTTTCAGAGTGGTTGCTTTAAATCTTTGACTGCATTTTCTTATCTCTGCTTTGTCTTGTTGTTTGGTATTTTTTGTAAACTACTCTTTCTGCATTTGATGACAACATTTAAAAGAGTCAGTACCTCTTATGTTTATGGAAATTCAGAACACTAAAACTTTTAAGGAGCTCCTTAAGTTTTAAGGATCTTATGTGATAACACAGCTGCAGTATTTAATAAAGATAAGATTTTAGAGCCCAGAAAAAGAAATGCACTTCTGTTTTTTTATGCTTTTTTTTTCTGTAGTCCTAGTTTACATGTTAGCAGCAGGAGAATAATTATGAGAAAGAGAGCTGAGCAATGCATAACAAGAGAAAGAAAAATTAATGTTATCACATCAAATCTTATTCCCTGTACTCATTAGAAATGTGAAAAATATAATGATTTTCAAAAGACAATGCTATGTTTTGTTTGATTATTATAAAGGAATTAGAGGGTGGCAAGGGTTCAGAACAAGGATGTTCTGTTTGCATAATTTGGTGGGCCTTTAGAGGCATTTATCAAAATCAGGCAAAACCTCACACCTACACTACCTGCCCATTGTAATACTGCCAAATCCCCTACTTTCCATAGTGTTATTTTTTGGCTTTGATAAACTAGTGGCACTCAGTATTGCTTAAGAAGCCAAAAGTGATTTTATTGACCCAGTGAGAAATGTTGAGATTCCTGATATCCGAAGATTGTTCTACATCCATGTGCCTTAATTTTTAGTCTTTCTATGCATCTCTCTCTCTCCAGATTGATCTGGACTGGTTTTCTCAAGAAGACATTAGCTACCATGATAGGAAGGTCGTAAATTAGTTACTTGATTTTGTACTTCTTTTGAAACTTAAATTTGAGTAGCAGTCCATGAGCTTCTCTGATGACAAGACAATCACAGTCCTGTACCCTTTAGGGTGGCAAACCTATAAATACATGAAATGTAGCGTTTGAGGGGAAATGATGCCTTTTCTGATCTAGGAATAGATTCAGACCGACCATTTGGTATCCAAAGAGTTACAGTACTCAAAAGGCAGACATCTAAGACTGACCATAGTGACTCACCCTTCCCTATCCAGTCAGTAAAGTAAAGAACAATGTGGGACTGTAGGCAAAGAGAAACTGTGGCAGAGGAAGACAAGAGAATCTGATTTTGTTAGAAATGGGCTTGTAGACTGATATGTAGGGACTAACACTGAAACATTGCACAAAATCTCAATGTAACATTTTAAAGGATGGGAAGGTGCTTTTATTTTGAAGCAAAACTGATTTCACTTATTCACATTCACCATCAAACCCACAAACTCACAAGCACCAAAATGTGCGTGTCTGTCAGCAGGCAGGCTGGTAAATATTTCAACTGCTCTTGAATGCCAAATGAGCGTGAAATCTGGTAACAGAAAAATATAAATAAGTCCGTTCTTGAAGAAGGAGAAAGGAAAAAGCTAATTATATTCAAATTGATAAATAGTTGATACTTTTATACCTGAACCCAAACATTATCAGTATTTCTCTTAAAAACAGAAAAAAAAAATCTATGAGTGGAGTATAATTATAATCCTCAAAGAATCCAGACCCAGCTCTGCTGCGAGATAAATCATTTTTAAAGCAAAATATCAAATCCACCCTCATTAGCTTGTTCAATGTAATGTGTATACATCAGCAAAGAGTATAATTTAAGTAAAAGTCTGTTCCTGGCAAATTGACAAAAATAATTTAGAAGCTGTCTTTGTAATTATCTCAGCCGTGGTAAGCAGAGATATTTTACCCAAACACCATTCAATAGCTAGGGGATATGAACATTGTGTTACAAGTTTACAGAGCTATATTAATAATAAGTATTATAAATGTCAATGAACAGCTGCAAAAAAAATACAAATATTAAATTATCTGTCCAAAAGACTAAACCAAAGCTTCCAGCTGACCACCTACTTTGTGAATCTTCTGAAATTATCATATCAGGGATATTTTTAGTTACGTGGTAGAAAGAAATTCTGTTTTCAGGACAGAGCTCAGGAAGGCTGGTGGAAAGGACACCTGGGGGAATACTTGCTTCCTCATCAAGGAAGTGTTCCTGTGCTTTAGCTGTAGATCATACTCATTTTTGAAAGTGGATCTTACCTGAGTGAGGTGAGGGCTGCTTGCTGTGATTCATCACAGTGTGTTCTTGACACAGGCATGATCAGACAACTGCTTGCAATTGTAAGATGTAATATGTGGTAGTGCTGGAACTATTATTTCACTGAAATAACAAGCAAAATGCACTGTTTTAAACAGGTAGTTACCAGATTGCAGTTGAGGATATGTTATTTTACTGTACTTGGGAAATGATTCATAGTGAATATTTGATAAGACTCTATAATTACAAAAAAAAAAATGAGCCAGTTATACTGCAGACAGTAGAGTTTTCTCTCCTACTGTTAGCAGACTTTACCAAGTGCTCCTGTGTAAAGATGGACATGCATTATCATGTGGAAGGCTACATCGTAACAACTGTCCTGCACTACCTATGGAAAATCTTGATTAAACAGATCTTCAGTAAAGAAGACCTTGAAGATATAAACTTTATCTCCGTGACTCAGTTCAGAACTGGGACTTAATTTTACATTGCACAGTGTAATTCTTCTATATGCTTACTTTTAAGAGGTAATTTTGCTATATGACATGCATGAAATGAAGACTTGTAGATATGCTTATGTTTAGCCTATGTTCTTGATTGTATTTTAAGTAACCATAATGATAGGAGAGTGTATTAAAAACTGCTTCACTATTTAGCTTTCAAACTGGTCAGCTGTCCTTCAACTTTTCACATGTATAAACATCAGCCTCTGGAAATGAGAATACTTGGTAAGTTTTAGCTTTTCTCCATCTACAGGAAAAATAGTTCTCAGCAGTATGTCTTTTTACTGTGTGTGTTCTCTTTTTTTTTCCTTGGCTTCGTTTTCTGTTCTTCCTTCACCTATTTTCTATCAGTCTCTACTTTTTCATTTACTTTTTAAAGTAAATTTACTTTTTCTGTTCAGGATCCTAGTAGAGGTAAAAATCAAGTTTTTAACAGTCACATCATCTAAGAAAATTAGATATCAGAAGGCTAATCTTATCTTTTTTTCTGTAACTAGTGATTCAAAAGATGTTCTTGCTTGTAACTCTCATGTAGGGGGTGGTTCCTTTATCTGCTCAGTAGATAAGATATCTGCTAAGGTCTTTAAAAAATCTGACTAAGTGCCTGAAGTTAGATGATGTACATTCATCCTTCATCTGTTTTAAAGGCATTACGCCTTCTTCCCAATCTTTACTGCTGAGTAATAGAAGGGAGGGAAGAAGGGAGCTCAAAACACTGGATCACAGATCATCCATTGCTTAACTCATAAAGCATCCTTTGCATGGTTTTCACCCATATCAGATAGGGCTCTCTGGGGGAATTGCCCTCGAGATGTTCAGAGGAACGTGTCAGAAAACACCCCCAGCAGGCTGTTTGGAGAAGACACTTGAATCATGTTTGTCTCCCTCCACCTTAATCCAGCTTTATCCTAGCAGTCTCATTCACTCTGGTATGACATTAAGTCACAAATCTTGATGCACAACACCTACATGCCATCTCACACAATGGAAACACCATGTTACTGAGACATTAGACACATTAAAATAATACTAGAATGCAACGATATATATCCATTATGCAAAATACGGATATAAGGATTGACAGCTAATATTTCATGTTTGGATTAGGAAAGTCTCACACTGGAAAGTTTTCCAGAGAGACACTACTTCCAAGTTTAGACTGTGCCTGGGATTTTTTGTTTTGAGGGATCACTTATTCTTTAATTATCATGCTGTGGAAAAATATTGCTATAGATGACATGTAGACTGTGTGATCCCTTTGATGTGAAAAAAGAGCAAAATACAAAATTATTTACACAGATAATTCATTTAATTTACAGTAATATTAAAAGGATGAATGAGTCTCTGCATAATCTTAAAAAAATGAATAAGGATCAGAGCATAATATTTTATCTCCCTCACTCTGCTTTTTCTAATGGATAAAAGCAGGTTTCACTGGAGTTTTACTGTGTCCTGTCATTTTTTTTTGACACATACTTCCCTCTTGTCTTCACATATAGTAACAGTGTCCAGTGAGGTTTCACACCATAGACATCTTGATTTATTTCCTGCCAGTCCCTGCACTTTATAAATGGCTCTGTTTAAAAACAAAACCAACAACAACAATGCCAATAAAGCAAGTACTAAATTTGTGTCTCAGAGATTACCCATATGAACAGTATCATTGAATTCCTGGATGTAGGACTCTGCAATTTTTACTGTTATTACAGGAGGATATGTCCATGGAGGATATGAAAAAGATAACGAAAAGCAATTCATAAAAAAAGGAGATACTGACCAGTCTGACACAAAAAGGTGGAAAATATGTGAAAGCATCTGGCATGAAAGATTTTCCTACTGTCAGCATCTTTATTTAACTATAGGTGGACTGACATGAATCAAGGCTTATGATAGAAAAATGAGAAAAAGTAGGAAGAATGACTAGTCTTTTTTCTTTAGTGGTTACACCTGTAAATATCAGAGTAATGAAACATGTTTTGGTGCAGTGTATTGTGTGCTTCATACTGAAGTCCTAAATGGGGTAAAGAGATCATCTTATAATTTTTGTGATTTCAGCTGAGTTGGTATTTTTGTGATTTCAGCTGAGTTGGTATGTGTTTTGTTTTTTGTTTTTTTTTTTTTTT
>WKFP01014698.1:324535-358819 GCA_011057875.1 Pterocles orientalis
TTTTTTTTTTTTTATTTACTTTTGTATTGTAAATTTTGGCCCTGTGTGTAGAACAGATTTACAAACTGAAGAAACTAATTTCATTTTTTTTTCTTTTTTAAAATATATATATATATAAACATCTCACTGCAAATCTTGATTCAGGCTTTTCTCACAACACGTGAACAGTAACATTTTGTCATTGCTATTTATACATCTGGATGTGGGATACTTAAGCAACACATTGAGTTTGCATTAGAACTCCTCAAATTTTCTAACAAATTCAATATTTCGTCTTCGCTTTCTGGGACAGAGGATCATTTATCTTAGCTTGAACAGTGCCTATGCTGTATCTTTGATATACAGTAGCTGAGATTATCTGGCTGTTTTCCACTCCAGGTGTCTGTTACTGCATGAGTGGTCACTTTTAATTGAATAACAGGGTCCTTTTGAAGACCGTTTTTTCCTGAAAGTCTTTTCTCCCGGTGTGATATTCCACTCTGTTGCCTATTGAATGGTACATTTTTGTTCAATGTGTCCTTGCTTGATTTTCACCTTGTGGATCCAGTTGGTCTGTTGCTTCCCACTTGCATCCATTTTTTCTTTTGCATTAATTTGTACGATAAATTTTGAGTTAGAAAGATATGTGTGTTTTACAGTTAAATAATTTTTGTTGCTGTTGTTAATATTGGCTTGAGGAATGTCCAAAGAACCCTTTATTTATCTAGGAATGCAATGTAAATTCTAAAAGGTTCTGCTTGCACCAGCATAAACTCTATCTAATATTTGCTGCTTAAATAACAAAAATACATGAAATAGCTTCTAAATGGAGCAAACTATATTTAACTTCTTTTCTCAAAAAGATTGATGAATAATTTAAAGGTGCCTGAGGGAAGGTCCAATTTGTTCTCTGGCAATTTGTTCATGTTTTCCTGACGTTTTGAATCACAAAGTGAATTATGAAATTAAGTATGACCTGGTTTAATGTAGTAGGGGTTTTTTATCTTTGTACTATCCACTGATCATATGTGAGATTCGGCTGATATCCTTTAATACACCTAATGTGGCTTTACTATCAAAGTTCAGCAAACCTTTTGCAAGAAGGAATAAACTGTAGACACTTTAATCTATGACGATGAAAAGCAAATAGAAGTGCTTTCCATTTGAGTGTGAGCTTGCTTTAGAAAGTTCAGGAAAATCTTCCTAGAGGCTCCAAAGGTCATTGAAACTGTAGGAAGCGATCTTCTAGTTTGCCACTTTACTTCAGCATCCTGTATTTAGGTCACAGCAGGCTAAAGAGGTACTATATGCACACACAACAACCACTTACACTAGCAGTGGAAAATTAAAAGAACTCTGTGCCTGGTAAGGGTATTTGACACTCAAGTTCTGTTGCTGCCAGAAAGTCTACTTTGTAAGACTATTTTACATCAAATCTCTAATCTGGCTGGTTTTTGTTGTTGCCTCTGAAGTTGCCATATGAAAGAGTAAATGGTGTTGCAATACAAAATGTTGCTGGTTCAAAAGCCATTATTCACAATTCATTTTACTATTGCTGGAATTCTCTCTTTATTAAACATTCATTATGCAACCTTATTTTAGGATCCTGAGTTTCAAAAAATATTGACTACTTCATCTCTGGCACTTATGATAGTTTTTCAATATCTGTCCAAGAATTGCCTATGCCTCTGCATAGTGTAAATAATACCACACAATCTTTCATCTGGAGCTCTGACAATAAACTCCTCAGAGTATATTAATTCCTAGAAGCTCATCTATCACTACAAGGAATGAATCTCCTGAAATAGAAGATAACATTTTTTCCCGTGTTGTAGTTGTTTTGCCATGCCAAATTGACCAATATGCTTATTCAGATTATCTCAAACTGGATTTCGATCATTTAATGTAATTTAATTTATTATTTCTCTATGAATGGTCAGAGTGAGATGTCAAAAAGAAGTTTTACTGAACTGACTTGGCCAATTATCTTTCCACACTTCTGAAACATTCAAATTAACCTTCATATATGCATTTTCTGAAATAAAATCCTTCAGAACCTGCTCTACAATTCATCCACCCCTAGTATCATAAACAATCTTGTTGGTGAAGTTGATTGCCAATACACTTCTCTCTTAATTTTTTGTCTCTTAATAACTTCTGGTCATGAACTTAGAATGAACTTGTAATGAAGTGAGGGTTTAAGGTGGTGAAGAGCCACTGAAAAATGGAGAAGAAGAAAATATATAATTGTAATTGAAATGAGAAAGCAAGTTGTTCACCATTCTAGGTTCTGAGAATACAAGAGGCTTGAGAAATAACATTTTTAAATCTGTGGAAAAAAAGAAATTCAGTTTTAAACATTTTCATGCTGTGCTGCACTTTCACGTTTTTAATCAAATGTGTAGTTTTACCTGCATTGTCTGGGGTGGTGAAACATAATTGGATACTATGTCTTTTAGTAAAGTCTTGCATTTGTTAGTGTACTAAAATATACACATTCAAGTGGGAATATTATAAAATTACTCTGATTTCTATTTGCGTGCTCATCTGATTTGATCTAATCCAAGCAACAATATACAACAATTCAGCTTTAATTTACTATTTGAGTAAACTTCAAGTAGATTCTATGTATATTTTTTTCTTGATGTATTTGAACTATCTGTTTGTTTTGGTTTATTTTTATGATCTTGGGGGCCACCAACTTTGTTGTGTTGATACCACACAGTTGCAACTTAAAAAGATCATCACATCCAAATAATATAATTTTGTGTGTCTGTTTCAACATGCTTTAAAGTGGTCAGGAAACATGTAAACACACAAAAAGAAATCTATATTTCATTAACATGTTCTTTACATGTTCTTTGATATTTTAAAAAATATCAAAGGGATCAAGACTCCTAAAACACACACACGTACACATGAATCCTTACATAGATATTTTAAATGACCCAGGTTTGTCTTGAAATAAGACATTGTATACATAACATGATTATAGCACTACTCAATTTATAAGCCACAGGTAGTGATTTAGTTTTTGTAGGACTGCTGTAAAAGTAAAGTTCAAAGCAATTTTCTTCCTGTGAGGCCCTGAATCAGAATATAAAAAATAACCTTTGGTTCAAGGAGGAAAACACCTGCTTTAATCACCTTTCATTTTAACTCAGCCTGGAAAACAGCTAAAGCTACTTTCTGAGAATACCTGTAAGTTGAAAAATAAATTTAAAAAGGAACAACCTCCCCACCCCTATTTGATGTTACCTCTAATGTGTTTCTACAATATTTTTTTCTAAAAAATGAATTCTTGTGTTTATAAAGGAAGATCAGAAAAAGACATTTTAAAGTTGAAGAAGGATCAAAAGGAAGCAGTAGTCAGTGTGGTTAGGAACTGCCATCACATCATGAATATGGAAAGGTTTATGTTATCTAATCTTTAAAAAAAAATAAGAAAAAAATAGCTGATTTGCTTTGCTGACTTCAAGGATTAAAAAATATTGTTTTTGGTCACAGAACTAAAGATGTCCTGAAAGGAATTTTCCCAGAAGCTACTCTTTACCTTTTCCCTCCAGCAGTTTTCTGTCTCACTCTTTCTTTTACCTCCATGTTTTGGATGTGACATTAAGTCAGAATATCTCTCTGTTGGATGTTGGCTTTCTTGCTTTTCTTCTTACATTCCATTCCGATTTTCTGAAAATTCTTAGGGTTTTTTTATATATATTTAAGACTCAGGGATCTTTGTTTTTGTACTGTGGTTGATTTGCTGGATTCTAAACTGAAGAAAACAGAAGGAAGGCTTTGTTACACATCTGTGCACACACACAAGGACAGAACACATGTTCAAAGGGACATGTTAGCCAGTTCAGCGCAAAGGCTCAAACGAAAACCACTGTTTCAATTGAAATAATGTTCCTAAGTAATATTTCCAAAAGGATTCACTTAAAGTGAGGTTCTTGCTTACCTGATAATGTCTGCAGTTATTGTTTACAAGGCACACTGAAGGTATTTTTACAGAGTTTGATTACTTTTTTCTATTTATTTTTTTCATTTGCTAGGAGTAAATATCTGTGCCAGATTCAGGACAGTGGCAGTCTGCTTTGTTTTCTAACCTTCCTGGGGTTTGTGTGTGTGTGTGTCTGTGTGTTGCATGTGCTATATTTTTTATAAGTTTTTGCAAGCTCTGTAAGACTGAAAATGTCTTGTATTTCTGTCTGAAGTCTTCAAAATTTGTTGATGTTGTTACTGAAATCAGATACACATTATGTTACCTGATTTTTTTTCCTACCTCAAGTTTCATTGATAAAAAACCAGCTATACTAAAAGTCCCACCTCTTTTATTAGTTTAACATAGTAATATTGAGACATAGTAAATGTTGACCCTCAGTGCAATAAGCAACAAAGATATATATATATGTTTCAAAGAAATAAAAGCCCTTAACAGTCAGCAAATCTCACTGTCAGTGGTGAGTTAGTACAGTACCAGAATTAAGTATTCGAATGCTATTGTCCAGCACCAAGATTGTGTGGGTGTCTGAGTACTCTGCATTTTCAGAGTCTCTTCTGTGCAGGGAGATGGAATTATCCTACTGATTTTTTTCTGCATTTTGGGTTTAAATTCACTTCATAAAGATGTCTGTTGATAGTAGCAGAGACTCATCATGCATTAATTTGATAAATGGCCAGTTGATTGATCCCAGGAAAGTTAAGTAATATATTTAAGACAAACACATGCAAATGCTCTGCAACAGAACATGCATATTGATTCCTTGAACGTGTTAAGAAAGTGACCTGATAAATGAGAGTCTCAAGTGTTCAGTTTCTCAGTTCATACTGAGAGTACTGTGCATTAAAGAGAATCTGGGTCTTTGTTCTTTTTAACATAGTACTATAATTCATGATTCATAGAGAGAAATAAGAATGTCAGTAAATCTTATTTCAGAAAACTGCGTGTTTCAGTTTTACAGTATGTCTAGGGGAACAAAAAAGACATTGGTGTTTTCTTCTGTGACTTATATCTGTGACCTCTAAATCTATGGGAAAAAAAAAATTCTTCCTTCCATATACTTCTTATTTTTCAAGATATCTTACCAGTTCAGATGCTGCTTGGGGTGTATGACGCTTGCTGATGACCACAGATTTTAATTTAATTTACTGTCACCGGAGGTTTTTCCACAAGAGTCTTGGCTAATCTTCTGTTGGTCTGAACCCACACGGTAATGTTTACCACTGGTTTTGATCCAGAACACTCCTGGTCTCTTCTGAAAAGGCTGTACTTTCTGAAAAGCCTGTACTTTCAGGTTTGATTCAAATATCATGATCTTTTTGGATTTCAAAATTGTTCATCTGCATAGTAGAGCTTTACTCAAGGACCTCTCTAATTGTTAGCCATCGTCTGATGTTAAGGAGCTACCTAAAATTCTGCATCCTGGCACCCAAACCAGGTGACTGCCTCGTTAGTCCCAGTAGCTTCCCAAATATGCCTCATCTTAGCCATTTCTGTTTTATTTCATTGAAAAATTACAGGCATGCAGAAGATGAATTGATTACGGGCAGGTTTCCTCAGAAAGTAGTGAATGAATTGACATAATGTCCCACAAAAATAAAATTAACACTTTGTCTATTTAATCTACTTATGAGCATGAAAGACACCCACAAACAGCAAAAGAGCTACATAATAAAGTAATAGGCAAAGTAACAAGGAACATTTGCCTGTTTTCTCTCTTTGCACTTGACATACCCAAAAGAGCTAGGTCTACGTATTATGGAAATCCAGGACTATTAGTGGATTGATTTGAGTAAACATCTTTTAATTTTTCAGTGTTTCTTTGATGTTTCCCAAAAGAAAGGGGTGGTTAGAGGTGTTGCCTTTTCAAAAGGAACAAAATTATTTTCTACTGTTGTATTTTGTAGATTTTCAGAGGCAATTACCCAGTCCAGGTTTCCTTTTCCATATGAAATTTTCTTTCCTCTAGTGATCAGAGATATTTGACCTCTTTATGTAGCCTGGATCCCAGTTAAATAAAAGAGTGATTTTTTTTCCTTGAAGTACCTTGCATTTTAACTACATAACATCAGAGAAATTTCTTTTAAAAAGTGGAATCCACACGTATGCAGTTAAGCTAAAAAAAAAAAATAATAATTATACAAACTGTAAATTGTTCAGTGGCTGTTCTGGTATTTTTACTGTTCATTAATGGCGACAACATCAGACATATTGTAAATCTTCGTATTAATGATAACATTATGAGCTACTAAAACCATCAGTATGATTTTCAACTTGCTTACAATATGTACAGAAAGAAACACCATTTGAAGAATGTCATGATCCTTCACTGTGTCCTCTTACCCCCGTGACCCATATCTGTGATCTCTTAAATTGAATTTATTACCAGCTTTGTTTTAATTTCCTTTCCAGCTAACTCTGCAAATAAAACACTTCTAGCTGTTTTAATTTTCTCTTCTGACAGCAAAAGATATATATGCATGATTAAAATGCCAGATATCTTTATAACTGTTATCAATTATATTAATTAATAGAAAATAGCAGAAGAATTTGCATGAGGAAAAAGTATTACTTTAAATCTTAGTAAATTCACAGTTGTCTGTAACGTACCATTTCTTCCACACCCTACTTATTTTTTACCCTTTCATTTATTCATTATTAATAAATACTTCTATAACAAGCATGATGCGTAGTTGCTGTTTATATCAGTGTGAAGTATAAGCCTATTGGAATCGTATTTTTCAGGTTCAGAAGAAAAGGAAATTTTCTTTCATAAAACAAACAGGACTTGTTAAGGGCCTAAATTATATAAGAGCAAGTAGCCTGTATGACAATTATATATTCTTTAGTTAAATGAGACTACAGACTGTGAGTTTACAGTGCAATATATTTTTAAAGTCAGAATTTTCCCTAAATTCTGTTTCTCCTAATGTCTATTCATAGCTTCTGAGTGGAAGTTCAGGACTTGTATCAAGAAGGTGCTAATCTCAAACCGAGCTTTATTTGTGCCAGGTGCAGGAGCAGCATGTTGTGGCTTCACAGACTTGCAGGCTGACATGAAATGGACTGTCAAAGCAGACCCCAGGGATGACAGGGAAAAATATTTCAGACTTAGAATTTGGCTGAGGATTTGAGGGTATCTTTACACTTTCTGGTGTGGGTAGATAACCCCACTTACATTAGTGAAACTCCTTCCCCCACCCAAAACAGTCCTGTGAAAACATTAATATTAGGCAAAGTTCATGTCTCTTGCTGGAAAGCATGTTTATTCAGTGCTGATTTGACAAAAAGTTCCTGTGGTAACAGTGACTTATTTTACCTAAGAGGGGAGGTAAGGAAACTTTACATTAGTTCTGAGCGCAAAGACAAGAGGTTTCTATCTATCTGTACCAGCATTATACCCACAATCACCCTTTAGCTCTCCAGCTCAGATGTTTTTTGTTCCTCTGGCCTCTTATCATCTGCTTCAACCAACTGATGTTCTCTTCTGCAGCCTGGGTCTCTCTTAGAGCCTCTGGAATCTACCTGAATTTGCCATTGTCTGCTTGTCGGTTGTTTTGCTCTTTTCTTCCCCCCCTCTAAGCTGTAGTGTGTTCAGTTGCACCCTGAGCTAGACACACAGAAGAACAGGCACAAATCTTTCAGAGATTTTGAACTTTTGTCTGTAAAAGAAATCCTACTTCATTCTGTACCATAAAGGCTTGCTGATATCTGTATAAATTATGCTGGTGTTATAATTTTGTAGAAACTTTGCCAACCTTATGCTCTTATTTCATTGTTTCTTTGTTTGCATTATTTTCTGATGAAAATTTGGTTTTGATTTACCATGTTGATTACTTTTTTTTTAATGGACAGTCATGCTATATGTATACATGTATGTATTGACAGGTACTTTGTTATTTTAGGTTAGCTTAGTAGACAGTTCAGAAGGAACACTGTTTTTTTAATATCTTAATTTAAAAAACTCAAGGTCTTTATAAGAATACTCAAATTAATACTGATATTCTTGTTTTATTTTCTGTTAAAACTGACATCCAAGACATAAGTTGGTAGATGAAATAATGTGGGAAACTGAAATTTTACCTTCTAAGTTGGAGGCTAGACTCACATTTTTTTGTTGGAAAATTCCTACAAGTGTTTGAGAGACAGCGATACAAAGGAAAATAACTACTTTCCCCAAAACATTCCGTAACCAGCAGTGGAGTTGTCCTTCTCACCTTTAATACCTTTACATTTCACAGAATAGTTGTTTGTCAAGGATCAAAACCACAAATTGAAAAGGACCAGTAAGAAAAGCTAGGACTCTATCAGGGCTTCTCTCTTCTTTTTTTCATATTGTTGCTCCAATAGAGCCAAGCTACAATAAGCATCTCTTCCTTTTTCTTATGGAAGAATGAAAGAATGAAGCTGCAGTAGTTTTCCTGTTTACCTGTACTTAATACAGAAATCTCAGCCTCTCTGAAAGTATTCTATCAGAACTGAAAAAGTTAATATTTTTTCTTGTTAAGATCAGGGACATCTACTACAATTTTAACAAAAGTTTAAAAAGCACCTACATAAAGAAATAGTAAATATGAGGAGCTAGAGCAGAATACAAGACCATTAAAATAATTGCTCTAGGTAACTGGAAACTTTTCCTTTTCTAAGGAAAAAATATATCTACTAAGTAGTGGTTTATTTGATATCTGTGCGTTCACACAGATATCTGTGACAATTGGACCTTATTATTAAAGTTCTGCAAGGGACCAAAGAACAATCTTTTAAATGAATAATTTCCGGTCTATTAGAAAGTGGGGGGAAAAGATAATTCAACGCTGATTAAGTGTAATTATTCAATGAATAACAGAGAGTCACTAGTGAAGAAAGCATTATGCTTAACCTTGGGTTTGTCTCATTTCATAGCAATGTAGCTAGTACTTGACTTTGTAAATAGGAGAATATTTGTCAAGAGTAATCAGTCTTTTTCTTGAAATATTGCAAACAGAATTTTGGCTTTACTGAAGTTAATTTGACAACTCCTGGTGGACTTTCTCGAGGTTAACATTTCATCTTTAGTACTGAAATGATTCACAGATGTGAAAGTAATTATGGGAAATGAAATGGATTACATGCGCCCCGGAAGATGCGTTAGAGTTAAAAGTCTTTTGAAGTGCTGCAACCAAACCAACAACTCTTTATCAACACTTCATGAAATGTGCTTTAAAAGCCCTGACATAAACTGTGTTCATCGCTAAGATAACAGTGAAAGAACAATGTGTCCTGGTTTTGGTTGAGACAGAGTTAACTTTCTTCATAGTAGCTAGTGAGAGGCTATGTGTTGGATTTGTGCTGAGGAGAAGGCTGATAACATGCTGATGTTTAGAGCTGCTGCCAGGACAGTCAAGGACTTTTCAGTGCTTCTGCTGTGCCAGTGTCTGCAGGTGCAGGAGAAGCTGGGAGGGAGCATAACCACAATTAACCCTAGGATTTGACCTTACTTTTAGGACTGAGACCCAAATTGGCCAATGGTATATTGAATATTATGTACATCATGCCCATCATGCCCAATATATAGATGAAACTCCGCTGAGAAGTTCTATCTCTCTCTGGATTTCCTTAGGCTCTCTCAGTTGTCTCCCCCTCTCTCAGGGTTGTCTCGCTCTCTCTGTCAATGCTTAGACTCTTATCTCTTTTCCGGGATTGTGGTTTGGCACTCTCCATGATCCATGACCTTCAGATGGAAACAGGCTGAGACTTGGCAATTGCGTGGTGAGAAGTTGCACTGTGTATCACTCATTTGTATATTTGCATATATTGCTACTATTATAATAATTATTATTGTCATTATTATTTTCAGTTTTGTTGTAGATTAGTCATTAAATTCTTCTTATCTCAGCCCATGAGTCTCTTTTCCTTTCACCCCTGTAATTCTCTCCACCATCTCTGGAGGCAAGAGGGAGGAGTGAGTGGCTGTGTTGTGTTTGCTGTTGGCCAGGGTTTAAACAACCACAGTCCTTTTTTGGCCCCCAGCATGAGACTCGAGAAGTTGAGATAGCAACAGATTTGACTAGAGTGTATTAAAACAAACTTGTCATAAACATTAATTATGTTTCCTAAGATGTAAATGTGGACACAACAGTTTCTTGGTTTATGTGTTCTCGGACTTCTCTTTAGAGTTCTTATAGAATCATAGAATGGTTAGGTTTGGAAAGGACTTTAAAGATCATTGAGTTCCAAACCCCCTGCTGTGGGCGGGACACCTTCCACTAGACCAGGTTGCTCAAGGCCTCATCCACCCTCTCCTTGAACACCTCCATGGCTGGGGCCTCCACAACTTCCCTGGGCAACCTCTTCCAGTGCCTCACCACCCTTACAGTAAAAAATTTCTTCCTAACATCCAATCTAAATACACCCTCTTTCAGATTTTAAACATTACCCCTCATCCTCTCACTACAGTCCCTCGTAAAGAGTCCCTCCCCATCTCTCCTGTAGACCCCTTTAAGTACTGGAGGGCTGCTATAAGGTCTCCCAGAGCCTTCTTTTCTCTAGGCTAAACAAGCTCCATCCTCTCAGCCTATCTCTCATACAGGAGGTGCTCCAGCCCTCTGTTCACCTTTGTGGCCTCCTCTGAACCCGCTCCAACAGGTCCAAGTCTTCTTTATGTTGTGGGCCCCAGAGCTGAATGCAGTACTCCAGGTGGGGTCTCGTAAGAGCTGAGTGGAGAGGGAGACTCATCTCCCTTGAGCTGGTCACTCTTCTTTTGATGCAACCCAAGATACAGTTGGCTTTCTGGGCTGCAAGCTTACACTGCTGGCTCATGTCAAGCTTTTCGTCAACCAATACGCCAAGTCCTTCTCCTCAGAACTGCTCTCAATCCATTCTCCTCCCAACCTGTATTTGTGCTTGGGATTGCCTCGATCCACATGCAGGACCTTACATTTGGCCTTGTTGAATTTCATGAGGTTTGCATTGGCCCACCTCTCTAGCCTGTCAAGCCTCTGGACAGCATTCCTTCCCTCCAGCATCTCAACCACATCATCAGCTTGGTGTTGTCAACAAACTTGCTTAGGGTGCACTCAATCCCACTGTCCATTTCTCTGACAAAGATTTTAAACAACACTGGTCCCAGTAGCAACCCCTGTGCAACTCGACTCGTCACTGGTCTCCACTTGGTCATCGAGCCATTGACCACAAATCTCTGAGTGCAATCCCCAAAATAACCCCATCCTGGCCACAGCATGACCATTTCAGTGTATCAGTTAATTAGTTCTACTGAGACTGCAGCTCTCAACAAGACAGAAATACAGCCATGCAGCTTTCAGAATTAGTTATTTTCTGTTTTCTACTGTGCAGTGCCATGTCAACATAAGTTTTGTAGCTCTTAGCTCAAAGATCACTGTATCATGTCCCATCAAGTTCTGAGTAGTTTCTTGTTTTCTAAGGTACAAAAGTAGTCAGTACTGTACAGCCAAGGTTCTTTTAGTGCTTGCTGAGAATCTAATGATTCTCTGGACTGTTTCAGTCAATACACTCGGCTATCTGAATACTCTCAAATCAAAGCATCAATCTGTTTATTTGCTCTGAGCCTGTGAAGGAAAAGTCCTTCATTTTTAATGAATTTAATTAAAATAATTCAATACTCAAATGTCCTTCAGGAAAGTTACAAAGTTTTTTCTTTCCTCATACTGCTGGAAATCACTATTTTTCTTTCATAATTGCCAGCAACCATCAGTTAATCACATAGAGACCAGCAATGTTGAATTAAGCATGAGGCTTCTTTCTTTGCCTCTGGCCATCCCTCAAGTATCAACCTTTTGAGGACTAGTAGCTTTGCATCTTCATATTTCTTGAGTTGGATCTTGAAACTGTATGTTTTCAGTCAGCTTGTATATGTCATGTTATTCATTTGGGTACCCTCAGCTTGGCAACAAAACTTATTTTTAACTAGCATAGTTTAATAAAATTATTTGCCAAAAAAAGAGAGACTATTTCAAGGGCATGAAGAGCTGTTCAGCAGAGAGCTCAGCAATATTTCACAACGAGCTAATTAACTCCTACTTTTTTAAACCTTCCCCTGGTTCATTAAGGTTGGTCTGCAAGACAAAGGCTTAATTCTATTAGTAAAAACATCATTTAGAGCTTGACTAGCATAATGCAAAAAGTCTCTGATTTGTTTTCTGGTGTGTAAAGCACTAGAAATATTTAAGGTGTATCTTGCATACTTTTATTCCTATTGGTCTTTTGCTGAGGCAAGTGTAAACATGACTGGTTAATTCTAATTAAAATGTTATTGCTTCTTCTTGAATATTTATTTCAAAAGTACTTGTGTGATGTTCACTAGGTATCCTCTATGCTGTGGCAACTTTTTAATGAAATATTTGCTGTAATTAGGGTTAGGGACTTGATAACTACTTCAGTCTTTGACTAATGTGAATATAAACTAACATAAATTAATATTTGCCAAACACTTTGCACATTTCTTTCTTTTTAACCACTGGCCTTATTTCAGTTCTAACAGTACTTTTTCTTCCTGTTTAATTTGGAACAGAACAACAATGTACAGAAAAAAAGCTAGGGATCACCATTTCTTTTCTCTCATATTTCTTGAGCTTTCTCTGGGTTTAAGACATCAAGGACACTAGTGGTAAATATGTGATATGTGGCATTCGCCTCCCTAAAAATATTTGCTAAAATCACTTAAATCTGAAACACAATACCTAGGAATTTTTTCTTAGTTAAGTAAAGAAGAAGTGAGCAAAATGAGTACACAGTCTTCAAAGACTGAATAAATTTGCAAAATGTGGGGAGAGATGATTTTACAATACTAGGCATGGAGTCTAACTGGCTAACAGGAGACAGAAATGCATAAACCTGCACATATGAACTGTATAGTAGTGAGTAGAGTGCATCTTCATATCAACTTTACACGCTTGCCCTATTCTTAACCTCTTGTTAAGTAACCAAATGGAAAAGTTAGTAAATTTGCTGGAAGGAAAGGTAAGAAAAAGGAATTTCATGTCAAAGAAAGAATCTTTCAGTAGTCTTTACACTATAGTACATGGTGACAAAATAGTAGTAAGACATATCTTTTCTGCCAAGATTTATTAATCATACTCCACTGCAATTACACTAATGAGGCCCTCCTCAGCTGGAATAACATTTAGCACTAAAAATGAATTAATCTGTTGTAAATTTAAAAAATCAGTTATTTGACTATTTGAAGCACTGAATCCACATTAGCTTGCCTCAGGTACATACTATGTAATGGTGAGGGTACAAACATCACACAGTCTACTTTCTACAAGGTTTATACATATGTAGAAAAGAGCATATTAGATTTTGATTATTTCTGTAACAGAAAAGCAAGAAGACAAAGGAAGTTATACAGGTTATTTTGTGGTGGTGGTTTTTTTTCCTTGTAAGACACATAAAACATAAGTTTCTCAGAGATTGATATGACATAGAAATATTTTTGAAAACCTTCCTAAGCTCAGAAGCCTGTGAGCTAAAGATGAGTCAGTGCACGATTTGTTGATCACAGAATCACAGAATCACAGAATGTTAGGGACTGGAAAGGACCTTGAAAGATCATCTAGTCCAATCCCCCTGCCGGAGCAGGAACACCTAGATCAGATCACACAGGAACGCATCCAGGCGGGCTTTGAATGTCTCCAGAGAAGGAGACTCCACAGCCTCTCTGGGCAGCCTGTTCCAGTGCTCTGTCACCCTCACTGTAAAGAAGTTTTTTCTCATATTCAAGTGGAACCTCCTATGTTCAAGCTTGAACCCATTGCCCCTTGTCCTATCACTGGGTGTCACAGAGAAGAGCCTGGCTCCATCCTCCTGACTCTCACCCTTCACATATTTATAAACATTAATAAGGTCACCCCTCAGTCTCCTCTTTTCCAAGCTAAAGAGACCCAGCTCCCTCAGCCTTTCCTCGTAAGGGGGATGCTCCGTTCCCTTCACCATCTTTATGGCTCTGCGTCGGACTCTCTCCAGCAGTTCCCTGTCCTTCTTGAACTGAGGGGCCCAGAACTGGACACAATATTCCAGATGAGGTCTCACCAGGGCAGAGTAGAGGGGGAGGAGAACCTCTCTCAACCTACTGACCACCCCCCTTCAGATACACCCCAGGATGCCATTGGCCTTCTTGGCCACGAGGGCACAGTGCTGGCTCCTGGTCATCCTGCTGTCTACCAGGACCCCCAGCTCCCTCTCCCCTACCCTACTCTCCAACAGGTCAGTACCCAACTTATACTGGAATCTGGTGTTGTTCTTGCCCAGATGCAAGACTCTACACTTGCTCTTGTTAAATTGCATTAAATTTTCCCCCGCCCAAATCTCCAGCCTGTCTAGGTCTCGCTGGATGGAAGCACAGCCTTCTGGCGTGTCAGCGACTCCTCCCAGTTTCTATAATCAGCAAACTTGCTGAGGGTGCACTCCACTCCCTCATCCAAGTCGTTGATGAATATATTGAATAGCACAGGTCCCAATACCGAACCCTGGGGGACTCCATTAGATACAGGCCTCCAACTAGACTCCATCCCATTCACCACAACTCTCTGGCCTTTTTTTCTCCAGCCAGTTCACAATCCATCTCACTACCCGATCATCCAGATTGCACTTCCTCAGTTTAGCTGCGAGGATACTGTGGGAGGTGGTGTCAAATGCTTTTCTGAAATTGAGGTAGACCACATCTACTGCTTTAACATCATCTATCCACCTGGTAATGTCCTCCTGAAAGGTTATCAGGTTGGTCAAGCATGACTTCCCCTTGGTGAAGCCATGTTGACTGCTTCTAATGACCTTCTTATCCCTGATATGCTTTATATGATTTAGCTTTGTAATTACATTCTGTGTTCTGGAGATAAAAATCCTCTGCAAGTGGGAAAGGTGAGTGTAGATATTTTGAGGTAATGTTGATAATTGTCATTATTCTTGTTAACTGAAATAATTTTTATACATTCCCATCTAAAAATTCTGAAAAAGTGGTATAAATTTATGTCATCTTGATATTAGAATATTTGATATGAGATATAGGTATTTTTTTTCTTCTTCTATTATATTTTTAACATCTCTGAGACTTGATTTCCAGCTTCACCATTTGTTATGATAATACACTCTTCTTAATTCTTTGTTCCTCATTGCCTGTGAATAGGGAAAGCACATATAAATGCAATATTGATTAAGAGAAGAATATCAAAATCAAATTGCAATTAGGTGATGCATCCTTCTTTCTTTTACAAGACTTTTAAAACATGTCAAGTAACAGAAAATTAATACAATCTCAAGAAAACCAAAGTTTAACTGTAAGATTTTAAGATTGCACTTCTGTAATATTCTTAACTCATCTAGGATCATGAAAGTGCTGAAAGATAATATATTAAGAACAGCTTCTAAAATGCACCATCTTTTTAATTTTGCTTCCATCAACTGATTGGAAAACATATAGAAATATGTGAAAGTAAAAAAAAAAAAATTCTACAATTATGAAACAGCTCAGGAAACAAAAAAAAAAATTTGCTCTTGCATTTGTCAAGAATCTTATGTGAAATTTATTTATTAAGATTATAGGATGTTTTACTTAAGAGCTCTAAATGACTTGCCTAGTCTTGTTGAAGTTGATAGGAGTCTTGCTTTTGACTTTGGTGAAAGCTAGATTCAATTCTAGGTCAGTTATTTGTCTCGACCTTTGTTGGTGGACAGATAAGGTGTATCACATCATGTTCTTTTGGTACTCCAGAGTTGAAAAAGCCTATTTCCTTGGAGACTAAATATACTGTACCTAGTATGTTTTGACATATGCACGGTCCCATTGTGGATGAATTTCTATGTTTCTTAATTACTCGCTTAAAGTACACTGTACCAACTCTGAAAGTATCGAGAAACACAAGAGGTTTTTTGTGAGGGTAAGTGATGTATATCATAGAAGACTTATGAAATACGCAAACTATAATTGTCAGTTATTTAAACAGTGTTTCTCTTTTGCCCTTTAAGAGTAAGGTATAGTTTGCTGCGGGAACTGTGCTTGTACTTAACAAATACTTAATGTTCTAAAGGAGCTGCTTTGGCTAAGCGGCAGAGAAGACAAAGAAGACTCCTAAAGTACATGTAATTCAGATCTGTGTTTCGCTAACACCTTCCACTGCCAAACCCAAACACCACTCCCTTCTGCCCAAAAAACCCACTAAACTTTCTCCTGGTGTGCCTATGGAAGCTCCAATTCCACTCTTATTTCTGTTTGAAAACTTTTACTTGGAAAATGTCGTTTTCTGAACACTGCAGAGCATGGATCCATTTCATTTTCAGTGTGAGATGGTGAAGTTGATTCGAGTTTTGTCCATTTTCTTTCCCTCTGCATTTAGTCTTTTCAACATTATTGCACTCCGTGTCTGTTCTCCAGACCTTTACATTGAAACATGTAAGTTTTCAATAACAATAGGCCATACTCAATAATATGTTTATTAGTTCAAATCCAAATTGCAAATGCTGTTCATATGTGACTGTTGTGCATCTGATTAAGATGGAAATGTTCTTCATTTTAAATATTTTTTAAATGAGAAAATCAGAAATAATTGAATTGTGTGTTAACCACCGTCTCATTTTAATACTGTTTAATGGATATCTTTCTAAATAACTAATCCATTGAGGAATTGCTAACTCAATTGCATTAGAAGATACTAGAACACTTTTTCCAGAGTTTTGTATGATCCCGTTTTGTATTTTTCTGATGCGATGGCATAAAGCTTGAATTTATCTTACTTGAGTGGATTTTTTTCCCTCCAATTTTATTTCAGTTATCTTCATATGCATTTACATATAAAAAACCTAAAATCAGATTTCAAAGCATTGCTAGGTGTGACCAGTGAATGAGGTAATTTTTTTTGAGTAGGAAAATAAAAAATATTTATACCTGTTTTTCCATCACCTGTCCTGTCTCACTCTCTCCCCCCAAAAAGTAACAACTTTTTTTCCTCTGTCTATAAGACAAAACACATACACACACAAACAGAAAGTAGAAACAATGTTACATTAATATGGATAATCAGCATGACCTTTTTTCAAGATTATGTTTGTTTGCTTGTGGTGAGTAAATACAAAGTATTAAATTAGAGGCTGCTGGGCAAAGGTTGAACACTGGCCCTATGAAAATCAGGAGGAAATTCCCAATAATTTCAGTGGAATTAGGTATTTTATCCAGCTCCACACAGCTTTGTGCAAGTCCTTTGTGTTTTGAGAATTGTAAGCTAGCTGCCTGTATCAATTATAATTAAGATATCACTGTACATATTTTATATCTATATCCCATTTTGAACATTAATTGTAGTGGTAATGGTATATGGCTAATCAATAACAAGGAAGGTAATCTGGTCTTCCCTTGTTTACCTGATTAATCCTGTCTGCTTTACAGATGTTGAGAGCAGCAGTGATTTGTGATAAGCACTCTGAAATAGCATGGGCAGATATCGTTCATATGTACTGTCAGTCAAATGGCAGAGAACCCTGAATTTCTGCAGCTTCTTTATGTACTTCCTCCTCTTTGAATTTATTTTCATGGGTTCTCTTGGGAGCAATCACTTCATAAATTAACTCCCACTCTTGAATCCTGTTAGGGTGCAAAATCTCTGCTAATTATTCTAATTGCGTGTTTCAACCCATTCTGGAGCACCAGGAATTAATCTTATATGAAATGTGATGTGCAGACAGGTCCCCTAGCTTGTTAATTTGCTGTTCTATTAAATCAGTATTTTGTCTTACTCTTGATGCTTGAATAGATTCATCTTATTCTTGCCTTCAATTAGAGTTTATTTGAACTGTGTCCTACTAACCTGTCTGAATGAAAAATCAATAGTATAATTCCATTTTGCAGTGGTAGTAGTTCCAAGGGTATTTATATGGTATGATTTACATAAGAGCTGCCATTAATTTGATGCAGTATTGTTTTAACAGAACATGATTAATTGCAAAATAAATTGTGAGTATCTCCTTTAGGGACTGAATTCATCAATATAAACACGAAAATTCTGAGCACTCTCAAAGAACATACTAATTCAAATGTCACAGAAAACTTTAGCAAAGGCAAAACTCTTACTTAGTGTATAATTAATGCTACATTAAGAAATCTATAATAATATAGCAATTATTGTCCTTTGAGCATCTGGATCAAAAAATAAGTATTGTCAGTTGTGCAGGAGTATTAAAAAGATTTCAAGAATATCTTTATTAAATAAAGGCTGTTAAACAAGTGAATATGTTAGCCAAAAATATTCTTTCCAAGAATATGAAATTGTTATAGATAGCTGGCTTTGCTGTTGATTGAAATGTACATTTTTATTATCTGTTTCTGACTTTAAATGTGTGAATTTAATAAAGAAAGAATTTAAATAATAAAATTCAGTCCCAGAAGAACTCAAATTTTCACCTTAAATTTGTAAAGTAGTGGTCCAATTTTACAGTGTATTGTCAAATGCAATGCTATGTCTTAAAATGCTGTCCTAGAAAAATACACTTATAATGACTTTTTTTTTTTTTAATTGCTTCAGGCTCAGTAGACCAGATACCTTCAAATCCCATCCACTAAGTTAGGAAAAAACTTCCATAGCCAGCTAATTTATTTTCTTAATCCTAACATTTGTAATTGTAAATCATAGCTGACATACATTGCAAGGTCCTGCACCTACATTAGGGCAACCCCCCCTATCAATACAGTCTGGAGGATGAAGGGATTGAGAACAGTTCTGAGGAGAAGGACTTGAGGATACTGTTGGATGAAAAGCTGGACGTGACCCAGCAATGCATACTTGCAGCCCAAAAAGCCAACCATATCCTGGGCTGCATCAAAAGAAGTATGGCCAGCAGGTTGAGGGAGGTGATTCTCCCTCTATACTCCAGTCTTGTGAGATCCCACCTGGAGTACTGCATCCAGCTCTGGAGTCCTCAGCACAGGAAAGACATGGAGGAGGAGGAGGAGGGCTCCAAAAATGGTCAGAGGGAACATCTCTCCCATGAGAACAGGCTGAGAGAGTTGGGGTTGTTTAGTCGGGGGAAGAGAAAGCTTCAAGGAAACCTTATAGCAGCCTGCCAGTACTCAAAGAGGGCTTATAAGAAAGATGGAGACAGATTTTTAGTAAGGTCTGTAACAATAGGACATGGGATAATGAGACAGGGTAGACTCAGACTAGATATGAGGAATCATTTTTTACAGAGAAGTTGATGAAACACTGGAACAGGTTACGCAGAGAGGTGGTAGATGCCCCATCCTTGGAAACATTCAAGGTCAGGTTGGATGGGGCTTTGAGCAACCTGATCTGGTTGAAGATGTCCGTGTTCTTTGCTGGGCGGGTGGACCAGATGACCTTTAAAGATCCCTTCAAATCCAAACTATTCTATGATTCTATGATACATAATCTGTAAAGAATCTGTCTTTCTTTACAACAGTTATTTTAACTTTCATATTTTTCTGTCCACAGGAATTGATCCTGCCAATTGGTCATATATTTTTTAGGCCACACAGTTAATACCGTCTGAAGGAGAGTGAACACAGTAAACCAGTTATTTCGGTTAGAATTTGTAAATAAAACATTATATTCTCATTTAAAAATTTATGTTAAGAAAAAGTTTAACTAAGCACTTATTTTAGAACTGAAACAAAAATTTGATATAATGTCTAATGTCAGTTTCAGATATTGGCCTCTAGAAGTATGTGGATTAATGTTCAAATAAGCTAGATAAATATTGCATTAGCTTTTGTAAATCTTTATTGTCTATTACCAAAGTTAAAAGCATAAATTATTCCACTGACTTGTTAAAAAATTACAAACCCTAAATCCAATTATATTCTCATAAACCCATCTATTTTATCACATAGAAAAGGCACATACTCTTCATAAATACTTCAGCCTAGAAAGTTCCAAAATCTTTGAATAGGTTTAAAAATCCAAAAGCTACAAAAATCATGTCTATGTGTTCTCTAAGCTAAATAATTGTAGCTATGTGGAAATAAGAGACAGAAGCAGCTCCACAGGATATTGCTAAAGCAAGAATGAGTAGTATATTGGGTTATCTGTATCAAAGGCCTTGGTCAGGAATGATGTAACCTGTGTGTCTGCTTTTCATATGGCTACTGGATTTGATTTTCATTATCACCTGTGACAAGAATGTTGTGCACTTCAGCAAAAATCACACACATATAATAAAAGGTAATGTACTTTTATCATATGGCTTGGGTAAGGAGAGAACTAAACCTCTGACTGGACCACAGAGATTAAGAAGGTCATTGCTTGTTCATCGTGGGTATCCAGGAACCTTTCTTCAGAAGGCTATTTTGCCCTCTGGGTGTCATATAAGAGAGGGAGAGATCACAGTTTTATCTGTTATATAAATACAAGAGAAATCATATATGCAGCTAAATCTGCAGTTAAATAGGTAGTCATGCCTTACAAGCTCTAAGTAGAAAGTGGTTGATGACGAGTTGGATACAACTGGATATACCTAGCATACTATAGGTTTAGCAAGCCTCTTTTGGTCTTATGAAACATAAACGGAATAGAAGAAAGACAAATATGCAATATACAGTTAATTGTAGAGTTCATATTCTGTGTGGAAATATTTGTCAATATAAGAGTCTAATGTCTGTAGCACGAACCTGAGGTGAAGTAAAATTGATTTATTTCCTATTTTCAGTTAAAAATATGTATAACTCTACATTGTTTGCACATTGCTGCCTTTCTTCTTTCTGTTATTTTGCCTAGAGTTTTAACATCATTATTCAGTTCAGTCGTAACTATTTGTAAATTTGTTCATTAGATTTACAGGACACATTTACAACAGAGTATATGATTATGTGTTTTTGTTTTACACTTTTTTTTCTCTGTATTCCATCTGCTGAACAAAATGATGCCTGAGAATCACATTTGAGAGCTGTTATCTGTATACACACCAAGTTTCTTCTTTTCTTCTCTAGTTCTGCCTGTTTCAGTGCAAAGGAGACTTGAGAACACTTGGCATATACATGAACATATTTGTTAAAAACAGGGATACTTGAAAATCAGAGGGAAGTCTTTCTCAATTTGTCCAAAGAGAGGCACAGCTCTTCATTTGGATCTGATGGTTAGAATATTTTCCGACCTAAGATTTCATGTGACATCCAGAAATGAGTAACCATAGTTTTTTTCTTTATTGTCTTCTTTCAAATTTTTACACATTTTTCACAGAGGTTATAAAACATGTTTTCTGGTATGTTTTTGCTCACTTATGCCTGAAAGATATAGTGATCATTATCATTATGAACAAAATTAGATGAAGTTTATAGTGCAAAGGCTTAGAACACTTTTATTTGCTCTCAAAAGTTTTAAATGAGCTCAATATATTTCTAGTCATTGTCATACTATGTCATGACAACTTAATTACAGCTCAGTTCTTTTTTTGATCCCACAGGTTTGTCTTATTAAACCATACAAATGGAGAATTTAAATAACAACAAAAACTGAAATATTCCGATGGTTAAAAATATTTTTACAATAATTCTATCTTATTTCTGGACCTGGAATTGTTTGGACAATTGTGCATTGTCTCTAAAGAATGTTCATTTTCTTGTTCAGAAAATTAAAACAGAGGTTTCTTTACTAACACTAGGATTCATCAAGGATTTTTCCAAAACTGAACACTCAGAAAAACAGAAGGAATAAACACTCTGATTGTCTCATGAGATCATTTGAATATGGCTGGTAGCCAACACGTCACGTAACGGAATGGTGAAACAATTAGATGCAATGGAGGTAGGGCAACTTGAAAACTGATAACCAGGACAGTGATAGTTTATTTAAAGTCTGTAGATCTCTGACACTCAGTGGGCTGAGAGAAAACATTGTAAGAGGAAAAGATGCATTTAGTTAAGGCATTTGACAGATGAGCTCCAAATAATACACTGGTTTTGTCTACAGATCCTGTAGCCTCTGTTTCTGTTCCTTGTAGTTTTCATTTACCAATGGATTTGTTTCCAGAGAGAGAGCATGAGTCAGTCATGACTCAGAATTTGTTACACATGCTTTCATGTGGAAAAAAATTACATAGAAGGGAAAAGAACAATTTATTTTCTGATTACAGTTGTCAGTGAGGCTGCAGGTTCCGATTTTCAACTGATGGTCACCTCACTGAGAGCTGCAGATATGCCTCAAAGATTATTTTATCACAATCATCATTTTATTAACACAGAAGAAAGTCTTATTGCATATGCTCATAAGTGTGACTGTGAAGGTGCAGAGTACATCTCTTCTGAGCAGACAAAGTTAGCTCTATGGTTTGATTTAACAGTAGGTGCAGAATATACAAGGTAGAATACTAGTACAATTAATGAGAACCCTCATAACTAGGATCTTACAAAAGCAGGTAATGAATATTTTGATGGTGAGCTAATATTAATAAATTCTCATTCTGTATTTCCTGTACTACATACGATATTATGTTTGCAACTTTCAGATGAAAATTTAGTCAAGCACAGTTATTGTGATGATAGAAATTTAGCAGATGTTCTCACTGCTGGTATGTATGATTTATATAACAGATATGGTTGAGAATATAGTGAGGCCGCACCTTGAATACTGTGTTCAGTTTTGGGCCACTCACTTCAAGAAGGACATTGAGGTGCTGGAGAAGGTCCAGAGAAGGGCAACGAATCTGGGGAAGAGTCTGGAACACAGGTCTTACGAGGAGCAGCTGAGGGAACTGGGGTTGTTCAATCTCGAGAAGAGGAGGCTGAGAGGAGACCTTATCACTCTGTACAACAACCTGAAATGAGCTTGTAGTGAGGTGGGTGCTGGGCTCTTCTCTAAAGTAACAAGTGATAGGACAAGAGGAAACCACCTCAAGTTGTGCCAGGGGAGGTTTAGGCTAGATATTAGAAATAATTTCTTCACTGAAAGAGTGATCAGGCATTGGAACAGGCTGCCCAGGGAAGTGGTGGAGTCACCATCCCTGGAGGTGTTCAAGAAACGTGTAGATGTGGTGCTTAGGGACATGGTTTAGTGAGTTAGGTGGTGTGGGTTGACAGTTGGACTTAATGATCCTTGAGGTCTTTTCCAACCTTAATGATACTATGGTTCTATGATTCTACGATTATTTTTTTTTAAATTGGAAAAATGTCAAGTTATTGAAAATATATCCTTTCATAAAAATAAAAACTTCATTGTGGAAGTTTCCTGAATCCAAGACTGAATCTCTTGTCATATCTGTATACAAACCCTCTGAGAAAAGAACAACGATAAGGGATCATTTCTGGACTGTAGGAGCTCTAGAAACAAATCCCTCTTTCTCCCTCTGTCCCTCTCTCTCGTTTGGTAAAGTGAGTTTGCTTGCATTTTTTTTGTGCCAGGCAATATTCCTATACAGTAGATAAAAGATTCAAGATTTTTCAGCTTTTCTTTTTCTTCTGGAGCATTTTATAACATATAGAAAATAACATTAACCAGAGGAAGTAAATACCTTTGCAGTCTGAACCTTGCTCACCACGTGAGTGAGAAGCAATTGAGTCTCTACTCTTAATAAGGTGAAAAAGGTCTTTAACGTTCATCCACCCAGGACAAATTTGCTAGCCACTTCTGTACATTGTTAGAGGGATTCTTGTTTTCCTTTCCGACAAAAAATGTCAACTTTCTTTATTTGCAGTCTAATGGTAGATACAAAAGGATGCACAAACTTTGTAATTTTTTTGTTTCTCAGTCAGTCCTAAGAAATACAGATACTGAAGTGTTGTAACAGACCATGATACAATATATGAGGTGAACAGTGACTTTCCACTAACAGTCTAAAGGCATAGGCTGGAACCAGTATAGAATCGCAGAATCACAGAATGTTAGAGATTGGAAGGGACCTCGAAAGACGGTCTAGTCCAATCCCCTTGCTAGAGCAGGAACACCTATATCGGGTATAGGTCAATTTACTGTAAACAGAAATTTACCACTGAAGTGCAACAAGGTCTTAAGGATAGAATGCATCAGAAAAAAAGATTTCTAGCAGAGCCAAGAGCAGATTGCAACTACTGACATTCCCTGTGAGGTGGTTCCAGGTCTATGAATAGGTGTGTGAAAGACTATAATGTTGTATGTAACTGAAGAGATGGAAGGAAATGTGAAAAAAAATAGTAAAAGAAGACAACTAATACAGAAAATATACCCCCGTGAAGACCTTAAAAAAAGGGTAAGTGTAATCAGTGAATCTAAAAACTCTACACGTGTCCTGATCTGTATTTAATTAAAAAAATTGCTTTGTTTTCTCACACTATCTTTGCAGTTGAAGTACATTTTGTCTTTAAAATGGTATAGCTAAAGCTAAATATTTAAGTAATTTTATAACAAGATTTTAAAAGTGATTTAAGATCGCTGGATTTGATTATGTTATTTTAAATGTTTGCCATAGGCATCAGGTGTCTCAGGATTTACTTATCTTTACTCTCTCAGTAGAAAACATTTTTGGTGGTATGTAAGGAAAGCACATGTACCCAACACCCCAATATTCCTTTAATGTCCTGTGTATGTTTGCTTTTAAAACATCAGTAGCAGACAAACAAAGCTATTTCCTTAGTAGTCAATGATGCACAGGGTGTGGACCATCTGATGTGAAATAAGCTTACTTAGGTTTCTTTTTTTCTTTTATTTTTTTTTCCTCTTTTGGTAATTACCTGCAAATCTTGTCACTATTAATTAACCATTTATAACCTATAAAGGTTCAATAGTGAGTTTCTTATCCAAACATTATTTTTGCCTTACTACTACTCCTTCTAACATTTTGCCAGGCTTCTGTTTCGCTGCTTCTTGTCTTTTGCTTCAAGGCTTAAATCACAAAATATCCTGCTCACTTTTCTTCCACTTTCATGTTTAAAACTATTTTATCATAAATCTTTGGTTACTTAAACAACTTGTCATAAAACCAGAGATTGATTGATTTATATTGTTTTCCTTTTTTTTAAAGAAGAATTTTACATTGTGTCTGTTAATTCCATAATTTTTTCTGCATTGTTAATGTTGTTTCCCCTCAGGTTTGTCAGGCCTAAGGCTTAAGATTAGTTTTAAACATAAACCCAGAGGCATTACTCACAAGGGTAGTTGATCAAATTTAAAAGTTGTGGGTTTATATGTTTATTTTTAATCCAAATTCCTATTTATTTTGGCAAAGAAGATAAACATTTCTTATCAAACGCCTTCTTCAAAACATGGAAATGTATGCTTAAGAATGTATGCTTACATCATCCTTTAGATGTAAAGATACAGTCACAGATCCTAAAAGTATTTAAGTGCAGAAGAGTCAGGAGATGACAAGGTGCCTAATGACACTATGTTTGACTATATTTATTATGATGGAGAATCAAAATCTTGCATTACTGCAGTGTTTGAGAAGTAAAGTATTCTAAATTTTATCCAGAAGGCATTGAAGATTTACACATGACCACATATTTGTTTGCTTTTAGTTTTCCATATGCTTTTTAATCAGCAAGAAGCTTTTATTCAACAAGAAGAATTCTTGGAATCTTCCTTTTTTTAAATTTTTTTTTCTGACTCCGAATATTTTGCATGTCTGTATCACAGGGTTTTAGAGCCAGCAGTATGTTTTAAGATTCAGACAACCTGCTGTGTACTATTCAGCTTTTCTTGGGTCCATTATCTATATTCTTTATTTCAGTTGAAGAGCTGAAATGTTTTCAAAGTCATCTTATCTTTAAACTTGTAGTTTAAGGCAAGTAGTTTTGCCTGCAATTTTGTTGATTTTTTCATTTTAGAAAAGGCCTGAGGTGTTCAAAGAAGTTCACAATCAAAGTGAAAAAAAATATACTCCTTGAAAGGCAGGGAAAATATATTTTTTCCTTTGAAATTTGATTTTGTTACATGTCAGGTTATTTTATCATAGTTTAATTGAAGATCCAGGTTAGAAAACTTTTGTTCTGCACAGTGTCTGCATTTGACAGCAAAGTTCTACCCTTTAAGTTATTACATGGTTTAATGTGATACAACACTTCATTATTTTCCCGTGCCATGTCTTATTTTTCTTTACAATGTTGATGATCCTGTTCTTAAACATAATTTTCTTTTCTTAATATAGTGAAATTGACGAGTATTTAGATTAGATCCTACCCCAATGGGCAGAAGCAATAAGCATTGCAGGATCATTTGTGTGGAATTGATTAATAAGTTTGGATAAAATCTGTGCTCACCTCAATCCTTTGACAGTGAAAAAAAAAAAAGAGAGAAGAATGAATAAAAACAAAAGTAATTTTTTGGTTCTTGGTTAGTATCAGCATTTGAAAGCCAGTCTCAAACATCTAGAGATATTAAAAAAATCTAAAAAAAAAATTCCTGCCTGGTATTTTGTGCATGTCATATAATATATAGATAGCACAAGTTATATTTACAGCCAAACTGTACTTTCCAACTTCCAAATTTTTTTTCTCCCCTAGCAGTACAATTGCAAGGCTTCAAAATTCCATTATTGTTCAACAGTGTGGAAAAGCTGATATAAAAATAAAAACATCTTCTACATGGAAATTTTTGGCAGCTGGTCGTACATATTGCCAGGTGATGATACAGCTGACCAAAAGAACCTCAACTGATGGACGAACTTCACTTTTCTTGTTCAGTTGGTGTTTGAAATGCAAGGTGTAAGGACTCTGAAAGAACCAATGCTCAGCCTACTTAGCACTTGCACAATTAAAGTGGTTATATCAAAGTTGTTCCCTAGAATATTAACAGATAGTGCACAGATAGCCATCGTATTATTAGCTGGAGAGGAAACAATGATGCACAAACATATTTCATGGAAAAGCGAGTAGTGGTTGAATGAGCTGATGATTTTCAATAGAGTGACTGATTAAATTTCTAACTCATTGGATTTACATTTCTCTCTAAGCTTCTTTCTGCCCTAATAGTTACCTATCAAACAGTAAAGTATTTATTGTCTTTTTGACTAACTGAGTTTTAGGTACCTGAACCTGGCTCTGTTGTTATATTTCTGAGGTTTTATTTCAGAATTATTTTGTATGTTTTTAAGTTCCTATGTTCAGGTCCCAGAAATACACAATCAGAAAAAATAGTTCTAGGGTTTATATAGTTATATACACACACACATATAAAACTGTTTAAATCTACTTTTAAAGTAGATCTGATCCTACCCTTCCTTTCTGTAAAACGCGTGATGTACAAAGAGTTATATCCTGGTATAGTATAGTTTTCTCATTGTCACTCTTCTGGGATGACTCATGTAATTTGCAAGAGACAAAATCTGCAAATTTCGTATGCTTTCCTCCCATTTTTAGATTTATAGAAGCTTTTTTACATACCTACATAGTCATGTAGCTTTTACTTATTTATAAGAATTTTTTTCACATCTTTGTTATTGCCATTCTGTCTAAATAATGCACTCATCTTTATGTTTTCCTCTGCATATTTTTCAACACATTAGTCATCTAATAGCTGTTTCCTTCTTTTCAGTGTCAGATGTAAAATGAATGGGGATCCAGACTGAAGATACGCGGCTCCTCTCTGTACCTCATTTCATCTTGTGCTTGTACCACTTCAGATCTGACTTTTTAAATGTCCAGTCTAGTTGTCCTGGAATTCTCAAAATTCCTGTTTACCTTACAAAAAGATCTTGTCTTTTTTTACTTTTGCTTCAGATTTGCTTCACTTTTCCCAAAGCTGAGTAGTTCCAATCTGCCATTTAAATCTGTACTCTTCATAACAAATATGTATTCAAAAGAGAAATAATCCTGCTGTACCGAGCAGCAAGGCCAAGATAATGCCTCATTCATTTGAACTGTCAATGTATGTTTTTATTGAAACTTATTCCTATGAACTAGCCAGAAAAATAAGTATAATTCTGTTCTCCCAGTTAAAACCTAAATGTTTAATTAATCACTTGTTTTGATGAGAAAAGACAAGCTCGACAATTTCCCCTTTGAGATAGATGGTAGAAGCAGTGTATCTTATTTTTTGAGAGAGATAACAGTTAAGTGATTTCAAGAGTGTCTTGTTTGTCTCAGCTTTACATAAGATTTTGCTTAATTAGTTGTCCCTGCATTCTTGTGCTGCTCAGTAGCAGAATTTGTTGGACCCACAAATTTGAATGATCAAGACACTCCTCCCTGTTATTTGATTTTTTAAAAAATAACAATGCTGAATGTGTTTTTTAATAGATCATGAATAAACGTCTGTAAGAGTTCTTGGAGTTGGAATTAAGTCCTTCCTGAGCATGAACATGACCTTACAGCTGTAATACAGATGGTTTAAATCCATAGCTTTGAACTTGAATATTAGCATGTTGGTCAAAATCATGGCATAGATCCTAACAGTAAAAATAAATGTAGGCTTACAGATCACAAAGCAGCATGTAAGTACAGCTGAGTATCTGCATGGTTTTGAAGTACAACAATCTCAGCAACAAATAAGAGAAAGGAAAGAAAATCATGGATTCAAACTGCAATCTCTCTCTCATGGCTTCGTACTTTTTCTCCTTAATATAATTTCTGAAAATATTTTAAATGTAACAAACAATTACTAAGTGTGTCAAAGGATGCTCTAATTAGAGACAATATTTAATGTTCTGATTGGTATTGCACTGAATATGTGAATTTTGCTTATGGCTTTATAAACCTGACTTAACCAACCACTTTTATAACAAAGATAGAAAAATATGTGGTCATTTTAATGAAACACTTTTTAGAAGAATAATACATTACCTGTATCTGACAGTATGTTTATCCCTTTTGGCAATGGACAGATGATTTGAGATCTTAAGCATTGAAGTAGATATATTAACAGCATTAAAGACATTAGCTGAACTGCTAATGAAAATGAAGCCAGAGAAACATAATTTACATATTCCAAAAGTGCCCTGGAAAGAGTGTTAAACAAGGCACTTTCTCCTGGCATTGGCAGGCTGGTTCACTAAATGGCTTCTTTGGCCACTAATGATAGTGTGAGTGTTGGCTCATTTCTGATATACCTCCATAGACACAGTTTGGCACTATCCATAAAGATATTTTTAAAATTGCTCATGAGAGAGAAATACTATACACAATGTCATGACTTTACATAGTCTTGTTTCTGCAGTCATTAAGATTTGCGTTACTAATCAATTTTAATTTAAATTTATAACCCATCATGTTAATTTGGAATTCTTTGTGCAGGCAGTAACAGCTGTGCTAATGAATTTTCTGCGATACCTTATGAATAAATAATTTTCCTTTCTAGTTTTGCTGAAAAAAAAAATTAGTCTTATGTTACTGCTGTTTCTTTAAGAGGATATCAAACGGAAACTGACTTTTCCACAGTATTTAATAAAAACTGCTGTACTATATATGCCTGAAACAAATAAAATATAGAGCCAACTGTTTATTATGGAGCAAGTAGATGAAATACCAAACAAATCTACTTCCACATCAAAAATATAAATTTCTACACGATAATAAAAAGGTGATCCAGAAAGTTACTAAGAAAATACATTTTTTTTCTTGATATGCGTTCTATAGTTGAATAAGGATAGGAAAACCTTCAGAAAATCTTTCATTGCTTGTTTGGATAGAAGTTGAGTCAATTTTCACTGCCCAAAATTAATCTGGAAAACCTTTGAGAATGTGCCTGTGAGATTTCTACATTCAAGATCAGCTGAACAGCATCTGGTTCAATTCTCTTTTTCAGTTGAAGTCACTCAATTTCTACATTTCAGTGCATCCTGTTTTGGAACTTCTGTGAATATGGATAGCTTGAAAATCAGACCAATCAATTTGGTTGACTATTTTCTTATTTTTAATGTATCTATTTTTGTGTTTTTGTTTTGCTGTGTGCTTGTGGAAGAAAAATATCATTTGGAAAGGGGTACAATTGCTGTTGATGAAAGATAATGACAAAGGGTTTTTTCAGTGAAAAAATAATTAGCTTCCCTTTCCTTTTTCCTCATAATATATTAACACATTATTGTACCAAAAGAAGATCAGGTCCTAGAATAATTCTTTAAGCAAAAGTCTCATTTGTCTGAGCAAAACTTCCTATTGTCTGAGTTACACCAATCTGAATTTGTAGTAACAGTATAGCTCAAATCTTACAATGAAAGCAGAAACCAAATCACTGTCCAGTATACACTGAGACAGAGTAGGAATCACAGTAGTTAAGCAGGAAAAAAACCCTCTTTTACAGAAATATTTCCTGAATGCTTTTATTTTATGCATTTCAAGTTCGTATATTTAGTGAAAACTGCTTTTTAAACGTTGTTTCCATGAATGTTAGCTGAATTATTGTATTAAGTATTAGTTCTGCACAAATGTCTACTGAAAATAGTATTATTATATTTGATATGTGTTAAAACCTATTAAAGTGAACAACAGCATTTTTGTTTCTCATGAGAACAGAGTGTAGGTCTTCAATATTTGAAAAAATTATTAAAAAGATCAGACGCAAAATTCAGGATTAGAAAAAAGATAGAAAACCTCTTTATTACTGTCATACAACAGTTTTCTTGGATTTTGGAAACCTGGGTCTGTAGCATCAGGTACTGAAAATATAGTAAAACAATTCCAAAAAAAACCCCTTATTAGTGAACTTTGTGGTTAAAATAATGTAATCCAAAGAGCTGAATTTTTTTTTTACTTCTGGTAATATCAAATACCTAAAGAATTTAATGTTAAGTGCATTTACTGTATTAATTTTTCTATTCAGAAAGTTGTAATTTCCCTAGGTTTTAGCAAGGTAAATACATCTAATAATAAATGTATGCAGACATAGGCTGTCAATGACTATATAGCTATTTTCTATAGCTATTAACTAGTGTTAGACAATACAATATACATATAATAACTCAAACCACAGTCATTTTCGAGAATACAAATTTACTTATGTTACCTTGGACTGATACCTGGGAAAGTGAGAGGCAGGTCTGAAGCCATTTCATATTATGACTAATGCAAAATGACAGAGAAGGTAGTATAAATATTTTAGGATTTGTTTGCAACAATAATAGAAGAGACTAGCTTCCAGTTTTCCTGTGATGTGACTTCCAGTTTTGTTTTTCTTTTTGTCTTAATGAACCCAAGAGTTTATTGGTGACTTAACATATTTTTCATTAGTTTCCTAACAGCATAATAGTTAAAAACACGTAGTTTTTGCTCATTTACTAGTAGATTTATTTTATTTAATGTATTGTCTTCCATGGTTGATAGATTTGGAGAAATGAAAACAAGTACAGTAAACAAATTATACTTCTCATGATCTGTGGTGCTCTTTTCTTAACTCTGTAAGTAGAGGCCATTTTAGAAAAAATTCTACGTATATGTGTACTGTGCTTAACCCTATTAATTCTGAGAAATATTTCAATACTTGAAGCCATTTTCAAATGAACATTCTATTGATTTCATAACTGCAACACCTATAATTAGAATGTTTTAGATTGATCCTTTTCTGTCACACTAAAATGGATCAATACAGTCCCACTCTACACTTTTAGGGTATATTAGAGGTTAGTCATGCTGCACTTTGTTTGTTAATAACTTTTCTCCTAGAAAATGCATCAGGTATTTTGAGATATCAAAAATCAAAACTTTTTGAAATGTGGCTTGGCATGCTAAAAAATTATTTAGCGGAGAGGGAGCCTGAAAAATTTGGTATCCTTCTACAATGGGGCTACAGCATTGATGGAAAAGGGAAGAGCAACTGACACCATTTACCTGGAATTCTGCAAAGCCTTTCACACTGTCCCACATGATATTATTGTCTCTAAGTTTGAGAGACATGGATATGGCAGAAGTACCAGACGGTGGATAAGGAACTGATGTGATGGTTGCAGTCAAAGAGTTGTTGTCAATGGCTTGATGTCCAAGTGGAGACCAGTGACAAGTGGCGTTCCGCAGGGGTCGGTATTGGGACTAGTGTTGTTTAACATCTTTGTTGGAGACATGGACAGTGGGATTGAGTATACCCTCAGCAAGTTTGCCAACAACACCAAGCTGTGTGGTGTGGTTGACACACTGGAGGGAAGGAATGCCATCCAGAGGGACCTTGACAGGCTTGAGAGGTGGGCTCGTGCAAACCTCATGAAATTCAACAAGGCCAAGTGTAAAGTCCTGCACATGGGTTGGGGCAATCTCAAGCACAAATACAAGATGGGTGGAGAAGGTATTGAGGGCAGCCCTGATGAGAAGGACTTGGGGGTGTTGGTTGATGAGAATCATAGAATCATAGAATCATTAAGGTTGGAAAAGACCTCAAGGATCATCAGGTTCAACCTTCAACCCACACCACCTGACTCACTAAACCATGTCCCTAAGCACCATATCTACATGTTTCCTGAAGCTGAACATGACCCAGCAATGTGGACTTGCAGCCCAGTGAGCCAGCAGTATCCTGGGCTGCATCAAAAGTAGCGTGACTAGAAGGTTGAGGGAGGTGTTTCTCCCCTTCTACTCTGCTTTCGTGAAACCCCACCTGGAGTACTGCATCCAGCTCTGGGGACCCCAACCAGGACTGGACCTGTTGGAGCAAGCCCAGAGGAGGATCACAAAGATGACTGGAGGGATAAAGCACCTCCCATATGAGGACAGGCTGAGAGAGTTGGGGCTGTTCAGCCTAGAGAACAGAAGGCTCTGAGTTGACCTTAAGACTTCCAGTACTTAAAAGGAGCCTACAGGACAGATGGGGAGGGAGTCTATCAAGGAGTGTAGCGATAGGACGCGAGGTAATGGTTTTAAGCTGAGAGGGTAGGTCTAGATTAGATATTAGGAAGAAATATTTTCCTGTGAGAGTGGTGAGACACTGGAACAGGTTGCACAGAGAACCTGTGGATGCCCCGTCCCTGGAGGTGTTCAAGGCCAGGCTGGATGAAGCTTTGAGCAACCTGGTCTAGTGGAAGGTGTTGCTGTCCATCCCAGGGGGGTTGGGACTCAATGATCATTAAGATCCTTTCCAATGCAAAAAATTCTATGATGATGATGATGACTCTTAGTTACAATTTCTCTAAGTTTTTAAATACTATTTCTTCTTGGTTTGATTACCTCAATTCTCTGATAAAAGTAGCAAAAGAATCAAAGATTCACAAAACTAGAAGAGAAAAACTGATGTTTCCCTTATATCCAGTAGCTCAGCAACAATAACTTATGCTTCACAAAACAAGAAACCTTCCATTTTAATTTCCATTTAATTTTCTTTTGCTAGCACAAATCTGCATCTCTGCCTCCCGGGGGGAAGGAAGTTGCAGTTCTTCTTGTTAAATACATCCATTCTACCTTGCATAAGTGTTTTTTTGCACTAGAGATATGAAAATGTTGCAATGACACTGTAGTTCAGTGAATATGGAACACCTATGGAAGAATACCTGGGTCCGAAACCTACTGAAATATAGAATCATAGAATCATAGAATGATTAGGGCTGGAAAGGACTTTTAAGATCATCGAGCTCCAGCACCCCTGTCATGGGCAGGGACACCTTCCATTATATTTGTCTAAATATATTCAATTTAATATATACATTATTTTAAAAAATACAGACTCAGTGGGATGCATCAATGAGAGCTCTGTGCAAAATGGACACTGGTTAGGGGTTTTTTTAAGCAGTGGGAGATTTCATACATTCCAGTAAACATTGTCTTCATACTATACCTTCCAATTCATCAAGCCTTTTCTTTGCAGTAGCTTTCTTACACATTCCAAGCAAGCCTTTTTTTTTTTTCATTTAATCTAAAAAACATTACGCAGATTTGGCCCATCATTTCAAATAGCTTTAGTTGTTCACAACTATTTTTTTTAGAATTTATTTTTTCAGAACTATACTTTATTAACACTGTTGCTCACCTTTCTTCAGTGATGGGTTCCCTCCTTTAAGAAAAAGTTAAAAATTTAATGGAATAAGAAAGATTTCCTAAAATACAGTAAGAGTACAATAATTACCCATATTTGACATGATGGACACACAGAGATAAATTTACAAATGATAAAACTTTGGCAACAATGAAAATGTACGGTAGGTGTTTAAACATCTGCATCTTGCTTCATATTGATTGTATAAGTATCCCAGGTAGCTTGGTGGGTTTACAAGTCATGGAGTCTTCCAAGAGGTAAGTCTGTCTCCAATTGGGTCACTGAAAAAAAGAAAGAGAGAAGAAAGAAAGAAGAAAGGAAGGAAAGAAGAAAGGAAGGAAAGAAGGAAAGAAGGAAAGAAGGAAAGAAGGAAAGAAGGGAAGAAGGGAAGAAAGAAGGAAAGAAAGAAGGAAAGAAAGAAGGAAAGAAAGAAGGAAAGAAAGAAGGAAAGAAGGAAAGAAGGAAAGAAGGAAAGAAGGAAAGAAGGAAAGAAAGAAAGAA
>WKFP01014698.1:361288-371959 GCA_011057875.1 Pterocles orientalis
TTATCTCAACCCTTCTGGCCCACGTTGGAGCGCCCCGTTCCCCCCCCCCCTCCCAGTAAGATGGGAAAGGGTAGGAAAAAAGAAAAAAAAAATGGAACCTCGTGAGTTGAGATAACGACAGATTTTTAATAACACCACACAAGGAAAACAAAAGGAAAGAGAATATAACGATAAGACAAGGTATAAAATACAATGGAAACACTGATACAATGAATAGCTCACCACTGGGAGCCTCACAAAAAAACAACCGTCCCTCGTCCCCCAAGACCCGGGCATGACGTCAGCGTGGTATCGAATATCCCTTTGGCTACCCACCTCCCAGCTTCTGTGAGGAATTAACTCTATCCCAGATGGACCCAGGACAACTCCACTTACATTCTCAAAGTCTGAAAGTTTAAGAATATTTATGCTAAATTTCTTCTGTTCATTAGCAACAAAGATTTCTAAGGATCTAGCATAATTGCACTGTTTCCATCTTCAAATATGAACACTACATACCTGCAACTAATTTAAATTAATTATGGTCACAGGATACACATCACTAAGTTTTGTGTTCAAAAAAACATCCCATACAAATCTTGAGTCTTGAATGATTTTAGGCCTTTGCAACTCTCCTTCTGTCATTCATGCTGGTTAGTGTAGTCTATCTTGGAATATAATCAGAAATATGTAAAATGTTCTCCTCCACACAAGTTTCAATAATCATATTCTTTGCAATATTAGAAACCATCAAAATGTTCCTGTTACCATGGATTGAATTTTCAGCAATATATTTTTTTTCAAGAGACAACATCTAAATTTGTCTTAGCTGCTGAATTGTCAGAAGTATATAAGTTAGTGAAAATAAGAATGAATAGATGTAGGTGTCTTAGCACTGTGCTTATCTGCTCACTAACAGCTCATTTTGTACTAAAAGAATATCTACCTTTCAGAAAGGAAAAAAGTATAGGCTCTAAATATTAATATTTACTTTAAATATGAATTAATATTCTAGTTAAAAATAGAAAATATGACTTGGTTGTCCAGAGCATTTAATACAGAGTGTCACCATACCCATTAACTACAAGCGTAGTTTCTCTCATCCCCTCCCTCCCCCCTCTCATTTTTCTAATCAAGGACATGTCTTCTCCCCTGAGGCATGTGGGAGTTTAACAATTACTTGCAGCTCTAACACCAAGCAATTTCTTCTGGGACTGCAATCTGTTAGAGTTCAATTTTCTCAGCCATAGATGAAATGATCAGAATGGATTTGTTCCTGCAGAATGAAACAGACTGAAAAAACTAAATGTGATTGAAATGAACTTACATAGCAATCATACCTAAAACAGCAGAATTCTTTGGCACACAAATACAGTCACATACAAACACAAATGCTGGGGTTTCAAGTAACTGCTAATACTGACTTTCCTTCTGAGGCTTTTTTTTTCAAATATGGCTTTTAAACATATACGTTTTACCTAAAGAAATCATTAGGAACACTATTAGGAGTGTTAGAAACAAGATATTTACTCAAATAAATGGGTAAAGATCGAGATGTTTTGTGAAGAAGAACATCAAAATATTTAAAAAGAAATTGATTTATAAAAAAACAACTGACAAAGACATGCACACAAAGGCATCAGGATTATATCTCTGCACTTACGTGCAAAATAAGCATATCCTGGAAACACTTTCACTAGAACTTCTTTTTATTCCATGAAGATTTGCAATCCATGCAAGAATCAGTTTGTCTTAGGAAAATACATGCAGCTTTCTAAGTGGGATTCGGAATGGAGGCTGTAGTTAATATTTTGATTTTTTATTTAATTTGACTTAATTTAAATTTGATTTAATAAGTCCAACAAACTTAATTTGGAAGTGACATGAAATAGAGGAGATATTCATCCTTTCAGTAGCACATAATGTTAATATGTGAATACTCTGAATATTTCAAAACAAAACAAAGTACATCTTTAGTTTACTGCTTCCTTCTTAATTCTCCTTTTTGCTCAAAAGTCATCATTGTCTTGTCTCAGATCTCCTTGTAATTCAAATCTGTGGCCAATGTCAAAGCCCTGTAAACAAACGGAAAAGAACTGTAGGTGATTCTCTTTTTCTTTTGAAGAAGCTGAAGAGTAATTGTTTGAAGAAGCTGAAGAGTAATTCATTAGTTTGTACTTATTCACCTCTTGTTTTGTCTCTCAAGCCAGGCACAATTTTAGATAATTAAACCTTCAGAGACTTCCTCATTGGCAGATGCAATACATGTCATTATGAGTTGGAAAAAATAATTGAAATGATTAGCTCTTTTTCAATAGTTGCTAAGATTTCAGTCCGGTGAACTACTGGATTTTCTACACTAGCTATTTGCAGGGAGTCCTGGTTTTAGGTGGAACAGAGTTAACTTTCTTCATAGTAGCTAGTGTGAGGTTGTGTTCTGGATTTGTGCTGTGGAGAAGGCTCATAACATACTGACGTTTAGAGTTGCGGCCAGGACAGTCAAGGACTTTTCAACATCTCTGCTGTGCCAGTGTCTGCAAGGGAGACAGGAGAAGCTGGAAGGGAGCACAGCCCCAGTTCCTAGCCCAGTATTTGACCTCACATGTAGAACTGAGACCCAAATTGGCCAATGATATATTCCAGATCATGCAAATCATGCCCAGTACATAGATGGGGATCTGTCTGGAACTTCTCTCTTTGGGTTGTCTCTCTCTCTCTTGAGGTCATCCTGCTCTCTCTTAGTCAGCTCTCGGTCTCTTGGGCACTTGGGTTCTTATCTCTCTTCTGGGATTGCAATTTCAGGACTGTCCCTGCTCCAGGATCATTGTCCAGGAACAGGCTGAGCCTTGGTCATTGGGTAGTGAGTAGTTGCACTGTGTATCACTCATTTGTATATTTGTGTACATTTCTGTAATTATTATTAGTGTTATTTTCAGTTTTGTTGTAGTTTAGCAATTAAATTGTTCTTATCTCAACCAACGAGTCCTGGAGTCCAGAGGAGAGACAAGAAATTAGACAGAGGGCTGGAGCACCTCTCCTATAAGGACAGGCTGAGAGAATTGGGGTTATTCAGCCTAGAGAAAAGAAGGCTCCATGGAGACCTAATAGCAGCCTTCCAGTACCTGAAGGGGGCCTACAGGAGACATGGGGAAACACTCTTTTGTCAGGGAGTGTAGTAAGAGGACAAGGGGTAATGGGTATAAGCTGAAAGAGGGTAGATTTAGACTAGACTTTCAGAAGAAATTTTTCATAGTGAGGGTGGTGAGACACTGGAACAGGTTGCCCAGGGAAGTTGTGGATGCCCCATCCCTGGAAGTGTTCAAGGCCAGGCTGGATGGGGTTTTGAGCAACCCGGTCTGGTGGAAGGTGTCCCTGACCATGGCAGCGGGGTTGGAACTCAATGATTTTTAAGGTCCTTTCCAACCCTAACCATTCTATGATTCTATGATCCTATGAGTCCCTTTTCCCTTTACCCCTTTAATTCTCTCCCCATCCCTGTGGAGTGTGGCAGGGTGGAGAGGGTGAGCGAGTGGTTGTTGTGGTGTTTGGCTGCCAACCAGGGGTGTAAAACTACAACACAGGGTAAAAGCTCAAATGGAAAAGAAATAATCAATAATCTTAACTTTGATGGAATGGGTTCAAATGTTTCAGCTTATTGTCATATCTCTGCATCCAGTTGCTTTTCCCTTTTAAGAGTTATGTATGATACAAAGAGACCAGTAGAATACTCAGTGTGCTAAGCCTATTATGTTCCACTATTCATCACTATTCATAAATCTTTGGAGTTTGGTTTTTTTTTTCTGAAGAACTTTTCTAATTTAAATTGGCCTGTTCAGTCTTTCATAGAGAAAGGTCTCTACTCCCTTAGTTTCTGGAATATCCTTTGTACATTAGCTTGAATTACAATATTCTAAAGGAATAGCTCCTTTCTTCCCAATCAAGCATTCAGAAGGCTGCAGTTTAAAAGAAAATGCATACCCAAAATACTGAATGTGGTAATCGTCTTTTAAAACTTCTGTTTATACAAGTGGAACCATTAAATCTGAACTAGCCACTGCAATGTTCCTTTGAGTAAAATATGTTGTCTGTTTCTTGATATTTATGATTTTGCCAAGGCTGAATGACAGTCACTAATATCTCAGTATAACAGGAGGGACATATTCACTGAAAAACATGTATAAGCAAATATTTGTTATTAAACAATGAACAAATGTTCAAAGTGCAGCTTATTTTTAATCTTCTTTTAAAACATCTGTGGTACGACATGAGTTACGTGGTCTTTTTCTAGCCAAGAGCCCAAGGTGTCACAAGTTTAATCCATAGTCTGCATGAATATTCTAATAAAATATAAAGGTTTATATGACATAAAAAAGCTAAAAATAATAAATTAACTACTTTTTGTGTCAAGCTTTATCAAATATTAATTACTTTTAAAGTGGTTGGTGTTCAGCAGCTGCCTTTTGTAACACAGGCAAAAAGTAGAGTATCCCTTAACACAAGTATGCTAGTTATGTTAGTGTTAATAATTCTCTCTTATGCATGAAAAAGAGACTTGCTGACTTTTAAAGTGGCTGTGGTAATCAACTGTACTAATACTTCATAAGTTCTGTTCAGCACTCTTGCCTTATGACAGTACCTACCTAATAAGCCCAAATGAATGAAATCTAAGTACAGAAGAAATCTGTGAAGAGTTCCTTCACTGAACAGCAAATGTATTCTCTTCTGGTTAATTATTTAAATTGATGCCACTTTAAATTATTCCATTGTTCTATTATATGGGTGTTTAGGGGAAGTACACTTTGTGAATTTCCTGAGTGTTGTTGATGCCCTTTTTACATAAAACAAATCAGGATTTTTATGTCTTCAGAACAGGAAATTTACATTTTGTCCTGTGACCTACAAAGTTATTTGGAAAAGTAAGATCCTTGTAAGTACTGTGCTGACAGAATTTCTGGCTTTAAACATCTTAATAGATTATTTACTTAATATAGCAAGCTAGTAATAAAGCAATAAAACGCAGATTTTAAATACAGTTGAGGAAAATTGAAAGACTGCCCTCTTTTCTCATGGTAAAATTCTAGGAAGTTCAGACTTCCCTTAATATCTTACTTTTAGAAGCTCATCAACTGAATGTGTTTATATTTGTTGTTTTGATTGTGTATGAACAAATCCTTTCTTTTTTATTTTCTTTTTCTTTTGTCTTTTTTTTTTTTAGATTATGTCTTTTCAGTGACAGTGACAGGTTGTCTTGATTCACTTTTTATTAAAGTTACACATTTAGGCCTGCCTTGATTAAACTTTTGTGAAAATTTACAGCTCTTCAACGAGACGCATGTAACAATACATGCTGCATTCTAAACTGACTTTTTCTACAGTTTTTTTCCAATTGAAAGTGATCTTGATCTCTGTGTATGACAAGGTGTAAACAAACAAGAATGTGCATTACAGCTATTAGAATGGCTTACAGACTGCTGCTCTCTCACAAAACCAAACTGAATTCAAATTTAGATTGTAAACACTTTAAAATAAAACAGTCAAATATAATGGGAATGCATAAAACTAGTATGAATTTAAATGGAGAAAAAGACAAATCTGTCACTACCTTTACTTTTGTCTCTTTAGGTTGGAGCACTGCCAGTGTTAATAAATATGTGAAAATATTTGCTGTTCACAGCTCATGACCCCATCTTCTAGATATTGCCAATCTTCCTTCAGAATTGCTGTTGTGATGATCTGAGGAGTTTATAATTTTCAACTGTTTGCATATATCATATATCAGATATGATATGTACATTCATATACAAATATATATACATAAACCTGAAAAATCTTAATGTGCATATATGTATGCAGAAAGTTAAAGGTGATTTTTACATACAGAATTCAATGAAGAATTTTCCATCAAACATTTTTGATGCTCATCTGATCACATGATAAGGGGGTTCAAGTCACACCAGAAAACAAACAACAACAAAAAAATCACCTTATATTCTTGTTCCACTTAGCCAGCTGAATTGGACTGCCGTCAGGTAAATTCCACATCCAGAGTAAGAAGGGGTGATCACATGGGTGGCAAGGAAGGAACAGGAGAAGAAAGAGGCAAGAGAACAGTATAGTAGAGTGCAAACCACTCCCTATGTATATAGTGAAAACACACATTTGTGTAGAATCTGAGATGTGTACAGTAATGTTAAAAATATTATAAAATATTGTTGTATCCTTTATTTAGCTATGCATTTATGAAATGTGTAGTGTTTCTATGCCACAGTGGTTATAGTAAAAATGTTCATGAGGATAGTTACCTTCTGAGAGAGACATCTTAGTGATGCACAGCAATTCTGATCATGTTTTCAAGAATGAACATAAAAACCAAAACATAATATTCTGCTAAAATGGTTTATCCTGTACTTTAGCTAGGAAAAGGGGTGTTAGGAGAGGTGAAGAGAAAAGAAATCATATAACTAGTATTCAAGGAACAAGCATACACAGTAAGGGAGTGAATTGTGGTGCTTTGTATAATCTTAACTTTCAAGAATATTAATTTTGAATTTTACTTTGATGTCTTTTGACATCATCATACATGACGCATTATTAAGTTGTCTTAAAAATCTGTTTTGATTTAATTCATTTCTTTGTTAGTGTACATCTATTCTCTATATCCACAATCACTGCTTTTCAACTTCTCTTTTGTTCTGTTTTTCTGTGTCAGTAGAATGCTCATTTCTTCTGTATAGGCACAGTCAGATCACACTGATAACCAGAAAGCCTATCTTAAATCTATAATTTGGATATTTGTTTTTAGCACAGCCTTTTTTGTTTTTCATATTTGCAGAGTTATTTCTAACTGAAGCTGACACTTTTTGAGATTTTGAGGAAATATTCTTCTGTGTCTATTTCCTTAAAAATATAATTTTGTGAGGGTAATATAACTCTGGCCTACCAAATATCCTGGTGGAAGTAATCGAGTTTTGTAAACACAATATCCTGATTATATGTAATTCAATTTTTATTCAAGATTTTCCTTATTCTGATATACACTTAGCTACTGTTCTTGTCCCAGAAAGGAAGAGAGACAATGAACATTTTTGTGTGTTCATGAAGATACTTTAGAAATGTGTATTTCCTTCATTGCAGAAAGTTCCCATGAAATTGAATAGTCATCTTCAGTTAATCTCTGATCAGAGCTTTTTCTTCTTTGAAGAACACATACACACACATGCAGAGTAAGAAAATATAATTTTCATACTCATTCCAATTATTGAATACATTCCTGAAAGCTTTGTATAGTTTGTCTGATTAGTAATGAAATGGAGAACTTTATACTACCAAGTAATAATTTTTTTAAAAAGTAAAATTGTTGCTGTAGATATAAAGATCCTTCCTAGTTTGGTACAATGTGTAGTGTTCAATAGTAGTACTGCTTTAAGTCTGGAATTGTGGAGTTGATCATAAAACTGTATACTTTACATATTTTAAAGAACTACTACTAGCTGCTTGATATGTATATTTTCTGTTTCTGTACAGAAAAAAAGTAAGAAAAAACACAGCTCAAGAATTTTAAAAGATTTGAATCAACTGCAGATCTCTAAAGGAACTTTCTATTACTTTGTTAAATGTTCTTTACTTTTTAGAAGCATGAATGAATCATAGATACATATTCATTAAATTTGCAGATTCTTATAGACCATCTGCTCCACTATCCACAGTGACCTACCATGCTGCTAATAGCAATTTAATAGCTATTGACACAAAGTGCAAGTGTAAAAAAGAAGGAAGAAATTAACATAAAACTGAGCTGAAAGTCAAATTTCTCAGCTGTTAGCACAAAGCCAGGTTATGAATTATAACAGTTAATCAAGACAACTGGAAATACAAAGAGAAGGAATTCTCAATGGTATATGCACAAATATTGGGAGTCTGGACAATGTAAGAGTTATAGCTGTTCATTTGTGAATATAGAATTTAAATTAATTATTATTCCTAAAACTTGCTGGAAAATTTCCACAGCTGGAAAGTTAAAATTAATGGATTTTCTTTAATTAAAGAAATCAGAAATGGCAATGTATGGAAATTAGAAGATGGGACTTTGGGTTTCTTTTTATCTTTTTTTAATAGAGTTAAAAAGGCAAGATAACTTCTATGACTGGTTAGAATTCTGCATATATTCCTATTTTATGTGTCTTTTCATTTTATATAACAAATCCCTTGCATATTAACAGTGACTCTGTTTTTAAGCATTTATGTCTGTGAATGCAGATAGACAGTACCCAAGAATTTGAGACTGCCAAGTCTTCCTCTGTTACTGTCTGTAAACTGTAGAAGAGAAGAGAAAATAAATTTAAATGGAACAAAAAGAAATCAATATTTTAAAGGAGAGAAATAACAGACCTGATATATCAATACTGAGCAATGCCCTGATTTGAACAAGTAATAATGACAAGATTAAAAAAATGGACAATGAATAGAGGTTTAAAATAATTCGTCTTGACTAATACAGATCTAAAAATAGTTTTATCAACTTTACTTTTATATTAAGAAAAAACTTGTTATAATTTTTGTTATAAAAATTTATATAAACTGCTACTGGTCACTGGAATTGACATTGCAAAACATTTAAAGTAGCAATAGCGTATCAAGCCCACAATTTGGAGACAGTTTGATACATCTTAAAATGTTTTCCTGTGTAGGAGCTGTTAGATGCGTTTCCATCTTAGTTCTACAGGAACAAATGATAGTTTTGTGTGGTATTCACCTACTTTGTTTCTTGAAAGGGAAAACTGAAGTGGCACTGATGAAATCTGAACATGAGAAGACTAGGATAGGTGTAGTCAATAAAGAAATGAAGAGACTAAACATGCCAGTGAAATGAATTGTTAGGCAGACAGGATTAATAAAAACATCAAGCGTGTCATTGCAGCCTAGTGTAAACTGACTAGTGTAGAAATTAAGATTTCTAAGGATGCACACAGCACAGGCGCCTTCATCGTAGGAAGTAGCAACTGCAAAAAAAATTAGATCAAGGAGGACAACCAACAGACTACAAAAGAACTCCATTACATATATATCATTTGGTTCACAATGAAGAAAATACAACCAAAAAAGTGTTTCACTTAGTATTTGTATAACTTCTGCTTTATTTCTTTGTCCCGTTCTAGCACCCAGAGTTCATAAACAGCATTAAAAGATTGGAGAGTGTTCAGAAGAACCACAGAAAAAAATAAGGATTTAGGAAGTGCATTGCAGTAAAAGATAGCCAAGCTTTTAAAAAAAAGTTATGTATGAACTGAAACATAAAAAAGAGGAATTTTCTCAGAGAGCAATGACTGACAAAGTTATGTTAAGCTACTGGTAGGTAATTTACAGTGGATGAATCTGACCTAGACTGAAAAAATATTTTTTTTAAAACAAAATTACTTAAGTAATCCTTCCACAACCAAATTTTTAACTATTTCCTGCAGATTCAGGTGCCTGGAGATTATCCAATTTCTACACTAACACATTTAGGAAGCCCATAACTGAAGGCAGTAAATTTGGTGGATGTAATTCATTACCTGTGTCCTTTTAACCACGTAAAAGTATTTAGGCATAGTTCAAAAAGGTTTTGCAAACAAAATCTTGATTTCTAGTGTTTAAAATTTGCGAAGTCATTGCTTTGTTTGCAGCTGTCAAATATAAGTGAGGAATAATTAGATGTAATCAGAAGACGCAGGATGAAGGAGCATCTTCCTAATGTTAAAGCAAGATTCTTTTCCCAATTGTGGAAGTCTTCTGTAATTTTTTTATATAATTTGATTGGTATTTCATAGCCACATCAGTATTATGTAGTCATTCACCTGCTTTTCTTATGCATTATTTCTTTTGAATATTGAATAGCTTCAATTTAAAAGAGAAAAAATATAGCTCATACATATTTCGTTTATTTGGATCAGTAAACATTGGCTTGAAACTGAATTTAGTCTAAATGTATTTACTCAATAATGTATCAGAATTTCAATTGTATTTTTTTCCAGACTTGTTTTTTTTCTGGTTATATTTGCATAAAGGGGAAAAAGGAATTGAGCAGAAGACATGTTTATGTCACACACTAAAAATGGCAAAATCTGTTATATATAAATGACCTTTTCAGAGAAAAACAGCAAGAAAACGTGACGCTTCTGGTTATGTATTGCAAATGACATTGAATTAATATTAGCTGCTGGGGGTTATTATTAATTACCAGTTCGTACCAAAATCCAGCTGCCACTATACCATTATGGAAGACTTATTTAATGGTTTTTCTCTACGAGCATTGTTGAGCAATATAACATTTAAAATAATTAGTTGCCACAAACATTACAGCTGTTTTTTAATGCTTAATGTTTCATAAGTAATATACGTATTCAACATATAACATTTTTGAATTTGTGTACATCTAGAGGGTTCTGTCCTTGATTTCCTTGTGCTTTGAGATCCATTAGAAAGTAATCACAGAATCACAGAATCACAGAATCACAGAATGTTAGGGATTGGAAGGGACCTCAAAAGATCATCTAGTCCAATCCCCCTGCCGAAGCAGGAACACCTAGATCAGATCGCACAGGAACGCATCCAGGCGGGCTTTGAATGTCTCCAGAGAAGGAGACTCCACAACCTCTCTGGGCAGCCTGTTCCAGTGCGCTGTCACCCTTACTGTAAAGAAGTTTTTTCTCATAT
>WKFP01014699.1:8206-19845 GCA_011057875.1 Pterocles orientalis
GGCGGGGGGGCCCCTTCCCCGAAAGAGCAGAAATCCCCCCAAAGGGAGAAGGGGCAGCGGGGAAGGGCCTGGCCAGCCCCCCTGCACCCCCGTACAGACTCCTCTTTCCCCCTTGCAGTCGTCGATTGGGGGTCTCGCAGCGTGGAACCCCCAGCGGGCAGCGGAGCAGGAGCCCAGACTGGCCCCGGGGCTGCCCAGCACCAAAGCCACAGTAAAATGGGGGAAAAAGGAAAAAAAAAAGAAAATAAAAAAACTCCACACACGGCTGGCTGCACGCTCGCCGTTTGGTGGTGGCACAGCCTGGACGGCGGGACACCAGCCCTGTGCGGGGTGACGTGGGGGAGCTCTCCCGTGCCCACCGTGTGCCCCCACGCCCCCGCTCCATCCATCCCGGATGGGCTTGGTTACCCCCGGGGGGCTCAGGGGCTGCCCCTTACCCGTGAGCCACAGGGACCTCCAACACCAAAGCCTCCCGAACACAGAAAAAATATTTACAGCGTTTAATTACAAACTGCAGGAAAGAGCTCCCAGGAAGGGCCAGGCTCCGCCACGAAAACAACGCAGGACGGAATAATAATCACAAAAACATTAAAAAATAAAACAAGACGACCGTTTATTAAAATATCCCCCCGCTGTCCTCCTGCAGCCTGTTTTCACCGCAGGCTGCCCCGCTCACGGCAGCTCCTCGCAGTCCTCCCCGCAGCCCTCGGCGCCCGGCAGCCCCGCGGCGATGCTGCTGCCCACGGGCAAGGTGCCGGCCCGGGTCCACGCCGAGCCCCCGCCGGCCGCCGCGTCGGGCAGCAGCGGGACGTAGGGCTCCTCCGCGGAGCCGCCGAGCTGCTCGTCCAGCACGTACCTTGTCCCCCAGCGCTGGTGGTGGTGGACGTCCACGGCCACCTCCGCGCCGGGGGAGCAGGGCTCGGTGACATCCAGGTCAGAGTCCGCTTGGGGGAAGCCGGAGTCCTGGGTGGAGTCCGGGCTGTCCTCGGGCAGGCTGGTGTTGATGTAGATGACGTCTCGGGACGTCCCGATGGCGGGGAGGTTTTCCAGCAGCTTTTCCAGGTGGACTTTGAGCTGGGAGAAGGTGGGGCGGGCGGCGGGGTCGGCTCTCCAGCACGCAGACATGATTTCGTACCTGGAAACGGGGAGAGGAGGGCGGTTAGCGGGGAGGATGTTCCCGGGGAGGGTACCGGGGGGAATTCCCAGCTGCTCTGGGGTCGGGCAGAGGTGCCCAGCTGGGATCGGCTCCCCAGGAACATCCCAGGGACACCGAGTCCTCCTCCCGTCCTCCCCGCAGGTGCCTGGTCCCAGGCTGGGTGCCGGGCGCAGGGAAACTCGCGGCACCGCTGTCACCGCGGGGCACACGCCGCCTCCTCTGCCCGCCAGATAAAAGGGTTTTTGCTGTTTTTTGAAAAATTCAGTCTTTGCTGCCTCCCTGGACGGGAGGTGGAAGGGGGTTTGTAGGAAGACTCCCAGCAGCTTTGCTTGTCTCTGCAGTTTTGGTATTTGCAGCTTTTTTGCTGTGAGGGGGCGTGCTTAAACATTTTCAGCCTTGACGGCACTGGAGAAAAATTCAGGAGAAAAACCCTGGCTGAGCTGCTCGGAAATGCAAAGTTTGGAGGTTTCCCCATTTTCCCTTTCCAGGTTCATGGGGTTGAGGCACCGAAGGGCCCAGAGTAAGGAGAGGGAATTCCGTGGGGCAAAGAGCATTCACCAGCTGAGTCCTTCAGGTGAAAACATGCTTTCTTAAAAATAAATAAAGAAATAAAACACTACAATCGTTATTTCTCCGGCACAGACTGCAGAGGGCACTGCTGCTGTCCCCCAGCCCTGCAAACCCCTCGCCTGCTCTCGGGATCACTGCTGGGATTTCTGCGCCCGGAATTAAGAAGATTTTTTTTTTCCTCCCCGGGCGATGCGCTGCTCAGGGATCTGGCTTTCCTGAGGCTCGTCCAAACTCAGGAGATGATGCAAAAAATAAAAATCACGCAGGGTGTCTGCAGGGGGGCAGAGAGCAAAGGGGCTGCAGCGCGGGGAGGGGGTTTCCGGCACTCACAGCTCATCCAGGCAGTCGTCCGGCTTCTTCAGGCGCTGCCCGTGGAAGAGGTACTCGTAGATCTCGTGGTTCTGCACCCCTGGGTAGGGCGTCATCCCTCGCGTGGCGATCTCCCACATGGTCACGCCGAACGCCCACTGCCAGGACAAAGGGAAAAGAGGCTGAAAGGAGCGTTTCCAGGAGGAATGAATGCATCTTTTCACGGGGAAAGGTCAATGCCCGGCATCTGCCAGGCTCTCGCACAATGCTGAGAGTTGTGGCTCCGGTCCTGCCCTCCCCAAGACTGGAAAGAATAAGCGATGCCACAGAGGAGGCTCAATAAACCTATTCCAGGAGGCTGGGCAGGCGGCGAAAGGTCAGTGCGTCCCCTTACCGACAGCCTCCCGCTCCTCTGCAATTCCAGGGGACAAATCAACCGTCACAAAGTGCGAACGACTCGACCCAGGGATCGGTGCCCGGCTCTCGCCTCCTGCCGCCCGGCTCTCGCCTCCTGCCGCCCGGCTGCCCAGACCTACCACGTCGCTCTTGGTGGTGTAGACGCGGTCGGCCAGGGACTCGATGGCGATCCACTTCACGGGCATTTTGGCGATCCGGCCCTGGCGGTAGTAATCGCCGCTGTAAATCTTCTTGGACAAGCCAAAGTCTGCCACGCACACCGTCATGTCGTCCCGTAACCTGCCCGCCAGAGACAGGGATGAGAAAAGTCTGACGTGCCAAATTTTGAAGCAGAAACCTGAGACTGAGCCCTTTTCCCTTTTTTACGGAAGGTAGCCCCGCTGTGCTGTGAAGCCACAGGGCTTCCACCGGTGTCCACCTCGCCGGGACGGGGGAACACAAACTCACATGCAGTTTCGAGCCGCCAAATCCCTGTGGAGAAACTGCCGACTGCTCAGGTACTCCATCCCCAGGGCGATATCGACCATGAACTTCACCAGCGTCTGCAGGGGCACAAACTGGGGAGGGAGGGGGCGGTTAGACACTGCAGCCCTTTGGGAAGCACGTTGGGGTTGAGCTGAACGGCTTCTCCGTCCAGGGCTGACATCCCAGTGGTCTCGCTGGCCTCGGAGAGCACCAGGAGCCCATGGCAGCAGCCACCATGGACCCTCTCATCCCCGCTGGGCTAACAGCCTCCGACCAGAGGATGTCTGGGATCACAAGCCTGCAGAAGCTTGTTTTGGAAGTTGTTTTAGATCTTGCAGCGGTTTGGTGACACCCTTCACAGCCCCACCTCTCCTTCCACCCCTCCAGAGTGCAGTCCGCAGGTAGACACGGCTTCCTACTTGCCTCCCCCACTCGGCTGCCTTCACGTCACTTATTTTTGGCTAGAAAACAGCTCTGCAGAGAAGGACCCCGGTGCAGAACAAGCTGACCGTGGTTCAGCAGCGTGCCCTGGCACCAAAGAAGGCCAACCTTGCAGCAGGCTGCAGGAGCAGGGCGAGAGAAACTCTTCTTCCCCTTGTTTTGGCACTGGAGAAGCCACATAGGGTGCTGTGTCCCATTTGGGGCTCCTCGGGAGGAGCAAGCCCGGAGGAGAGCACCAAGAGGAGGCTGGAGGAGATGGTGTACGAGGAGAAGCTGAGATGACCTCTGCTCCCCGCGCCCGTTACCTGGGGGGCCATCTCCAGGCGGGAGCGAAGCAGGAAGCTGTGCAGGTCACCGTATTTCATGAACGGGAGAATCACCATGGGCTTGGGGACCTGCTGGGAGCTCAGCTCGATGCACACACCTGCAAACACAGCCAGGTTGCTCAGTCCCGCGGGCAAAGGCACCACGCGTCCCCCAGGCGCTCCCCGATCCGGTTCCCCAGCCCAAATCCCAGCTGGAGCGTGGGGAGCGAGCGCCCTTACCGAGGAGCTTGATGACATTGGGATGGTCAAAGTCCTTCATGCACGCTGCTTCGCTGAGGAACTCTTCTATCTCCCTTTGGGAGAAGTTATCCACTGGGAAGGAGAGGAAAAAAAGAGGAGGTTTAAACCTCAAGAGTTTTAACAGCCCAAGTCTCTGCTGCCATCTCCCTGCAGAGCACAGCTCCCACGTGGGTCAGGGGAAGGGACCACCAGGACGTCTCTGCCATCCTTGGCTGCCTGATGTGAGCAGAGAGGCCAGCACCCCCCCAGAGTGGTGCTGGGATACAGAAAGAGCACCTGAGACAGGCAGCAGGGACACCAGCGCCCACCGGGACAAGCGACGTCAAGTTCCGCGAGGTCGGGGTGATGACTTACGCTTCATGGTCTTCACAGCCACCTTCTGCGGGGTGCCCTCGGGCTGGCTGAGACGCCCCTCCATCACCGACCCGAACTCCCCTGCACCGCAGGAAAGAGGCGAGCGCTTTATCCACAGCACCACTTTCTGGGACACCGCTACGTCCTCGAACACCCGAAACGCTCCGAGGTGGAGACCACGAGTCCACCACCCCCAGCTCTGTGGCCCCAGCACTCACCTTCTCCCAGGACCTTCCCCAGGCTCAGGGCGTTTCTGTCCACGACAACGTCCTGCAGCTTCTGCTGGAGCTCGCTGCTGACGCCCAGGCTGCCCACTGCGGGAGAGGGGAACGGGAGATCAGCTCCAACCCCACGTATCGCTGCTGCCATACCCCCACCGACCTCCTTGCAGGGGGAGAAAAAAAAATATCCTTACGCGTCAGTTCGACAGCTCGCCGGCAGTAGGACTTCTTGGCCGTGTAGCTCACCGCCAGCTCCAGATCATTCCTGCTGAAGGCGCTCCTGGGGGGACAGAAAGGGACTTTGCTGGGCCACCGGCGGCTGTTTCTCTCCCGAGGAAGGAACCACCGCTGCGGGGCAGGCGACCACGGCGCTGCCGGGGGTACGGGTAGCGCGGGAGGAAATGCACATTCACCCGGATCCTTTCCATTTCCCTCGTACTGGCTCAGTGCCATCGCTTACGATGTCTGAGCAAACAGCCGCTTGAAAAACAAGGCTGGTCCGTCAAGGAGTGAGTCAGAAAGGTTTTTCGGGGAGGAAATGGGATACTCATTTCCTACGGGGAGAGCAGTCTGTTCCGGCAGGTGCCCAGACCCACCACTTCCTCCAGGGCTCTCTCCTCGTGCCCGATGCCCAACTCCAGCGTGCCAACGCTCTGTTAGCATGTGCAACCCCCGTCCTTCAGCCAAAAAGAAACTAAAGGGAGCTTGACACCACAGCCCCAAACTGGTGGTGATGGGCACGCTGCTGGGAGGTGCTGGGCAGCCCCTCCGGTACGGGGCCCTGCCGAGGGGAGAAAGAAACACACAGCAGACGCTCGAGAGCTCCCAGGGAGCTGGCATCACCTGGGAAGTGCGACAAGGCTACACCAAGTAGGAAAAGGATCCTTACACACCACCAGCTTCCCAACGGGGACGGGGGTGATGCCGTGGGAGGTCAGAGGGAGTGGCATTCATCCCCTGGCTCAATTATCTCCCTTCCTGAAAGGATGCTCTCCCGAAGGAGTTAATTCTCGCACGTTTCCAGCTCGGCAGCGGACACCCATGTGACAGCGCTCAGAAGCAAAGCTGCGAGCCCCACGCACAGAGCAGCACGGGGCGCTTAAACACCACTTAAAAGTCACAAGGCGGAGTGAGTAGCACGGGCTTACTGCAACAGAACACAGCCCCTTGTCCTCCCTGTTCAAACACCACCTCTGCGGTCCAGTGGACGTCTCTCTGCCACACCTAGCCATCGCCCCGAGACACACTTGGCATGCAACAAGGGTTTGTCTTTAGGCCACAGGATATTATACATCCCTGCTCTCCCATCTCCGGGTCAAAACGCCGAGGCCACCCTCCCATACTGAGTTGCACAAGTTTACTTCCCTTTAAAAATCAGAATAGCGAGCGAAAGGTGAAGTGCTGGGCTAAGGAAGGGAGGGGAAGTACCACCACTGCAGTAAAAATACACTCAGTCCCTCACCACAGGCACAAAAAAATAGCATTTGTGGGAAGGACGTCAGTACTGGAGGCAGAAACCTTCTCCCACGCACCCATAACCTTGCCCAGACCCGGGCACCCCCACATCTGTGCTCCCTTCGGCTTACCCGTATTTGGTTTCCACGCATCTTTTCTGGATGACCACGGACAAGCAGAGGGCCAGCCCCACGGCGATCGTCCCGCAGATAAAGCCCAGGGCTACAACAAAGGAGTCCGTGCTCCCGGCGGCTGGGGTCGAAGAGGGGGCTGAGGTTATCAATCCTAAGAAAACGCCCTGTTAATGGAGGCAGTGAAAGTCCCGGGAGCTAAAACCAAACCCAGCAAAGCCCCAAAGGTGACACGGGAGAGGAGGGCGTGAGGACTGCAGTGGCATGGGGACACAGAGCCCCTCCTGGCTACCAAAGCACGCTGAGGGTCCCAGATTCGTGGCCGACAGCCTGGCCAACAGGGAAAGCATCCAAAGGAGAGTAGAGGGGTGCCAAGGGAGGGCAAGGAAAGCACCCCCATCATCCTCTCCCGCCCCTTCACCGCCCATTCAGGGATGGGCATCTCCTTACCGCTGCCGGGGATGAAGATCTCCACCGGGCTGCTGAAAGGTCCCACTCCCCCCTTGGTGACAGCGGCCACACGGACGGAGCAGGTGGCGTTGGTGGCCACCACTGGCAGGATGGCCATGCTGGCGTTCTGCCGGGCTTCGGTGGAGATGTTCTGCTGGAGAGAGGAAGGGGAGAAAAGCCTGAGCTGGGGGAGACAGCAGGAGGGAAACCTGGAGAGTTACTGAGAATTCACAGAATCGTTGTCCCCTGGTCAAGCCTGTGCGTTGCTCTGCTTTCTCCACCCCAGAGGAAACGCAGCCCCGAGCTATTTACGGAGAATAACAGCCCTGCCGGCAAGAGCCAGATGGGATCTGGCAAGGGGCTGAGCAGCGCTTCCCGTGCAAACCTCGGGCCGCTGCCGCTCTTTGCAGCGGGGCCAGCAGCCTGAGCCAGAGGAGAGGCAGGAACGCCATCCTGCAAGGAAGGAGGGAAGGCACTGCACGCACTGCCGGTGGATTTTGGCCCCACCAGCCTTCGTCGCGGTCGGCTCGGCTGGCGCAGGCTTGCGTCCCTCTGCAGCACCCGCAGAGCCCTGGCGCTCGCCACCGCCGCTCCTCCGCAGAGCATCTCTGACCGCTTTCAGCCGCAGCGCTCCCGGCGTGATCGCTCGAGTGCCCTGCCACAGAAACTAGATCTTAGGGCAGATATTTTCTGATTGTGGTTTTGTGTCAAGCTAATAATATTTCCAGGTTTAAGGGTGTGTTTCCTTGCCTGCTAACACGGCAGGAGACGGCGTGCTCCACGGCACGGACCTTTTTCCTTAGGAAAAAAACCACAAGCGAGTCTTTCCCTGCAAATTCCATGTAGTTTCCTGGTCTTCTTCGGCTGCAGCTGCTGCTTTCCACTGACCCCCAGCTGCAAAACAGCTGCTGAGTGGCATCGAAAACATCTGGCGAGCTGCTGCGGCCGCAGAGCCCAGCTCCTTACCCCAGCTGAACGTCACGGGGCCAAACAAGCGCAGCAGCCGAGGGGATCAGTGGGTGCGGAGCTGGGAGAGCTGCTCAGAGGGAACCGGTTTCTGCTCACAGTGAAAAAGCCGCAGACATGGATGTGAAACACGCCCCAGCCCAGGAGCGTGTCTGCTCCCGCACTCCTGCCTTCTTCCCGCCTGGCGCTCACGGCATCCTTCGGCACGGAACGCCCACGAGATCCTTTCCCTACCGCCAGCCGAAAAGTGCACCGGGATCCTTCCGTACGGCAGACAGCTGCGCTGTGTCATCCGAGGACAGAGCTGATATCAAACAGACCGTGGAGAGCGCTGGCAACGCCGACCGCCGCTCCGGCAGGACGGAACTGCCAGAGTTCACGGGGTTTGAGAGTCTTGCAGTAGCTGAGCAATTTCTTCATGTCCCAGCTCCAGCTGCCTTGGCTCAAACAAGAACTGCTGGTTCAAGAAAACAGATTTTTTTGATGATTTTAAAATAGTTTTTAAGCTGGTTGTGGAGAAAGAAGAGGCCTGCAGGTGGCCATCCAGGACTGCCGCCTCGGTGGTGCTGGGCTTGTTAAACCCAGGGTTGTTTCGGGGCATTTCAAACTTAGCCTGCCCAGGGCCAAAACTCGGAGACTTTATTTCTGAGAAATCGGAGCTCCATTTGGCAGCAAGCACGGTGCTCGTGTGCTTCAGACTGTCTGTCCCTCGGCTTGGAAGAACCCCAGGGTCCGTGGGAGCACCGGGCACCCCAGCAGCCCACGCTGCTCCGCGGAAAGGTTACAGCACAGGCGCAAGCCGTCCCTGCGCCAATAAATTCTGCGACAGCCCTTATCAAAAAGACGCGCTGGGCCCTGCCCTCGGCCGGCTCGGAGACCCGGTTTGCCTTCGGTAAAACCTGGAGGCTGATGAAACACACCAGCAACAAAGCAAGCTGCTTCCTTCGGTCCGCAAAGAGCCGACCTGCCTCCCGAACTCGCTCCCCAGCAGTTGGGTTTTTTCAGCTCCGGAAAGCCAGCGTGAGCGAGAACAGCTATTGACCAGGGACCCAAGCAGAAATTTCACCCCAGAAGAATTTGATGTAGGAAATTTATAAAACAACAACTCCCAGGAATTAAAGGGCAAGTCCTGTTTTTTGCTTTCCGCTCGGGAGGCGACAAGGGTGTCAGCATTTTTTTGCCACACTAGTCACAAGACCGTGATATTGTTTCCCTGACTCCATTCGGTCTGGATCTATACATGCTCTTTTTCAGAGGGGCAAAAGGAGAACAGAAAATGCCGCATCCTACAAAAAACAGGGTGTGAGTCACTTGTTCCACACCGGGTTCAGGCTGTCAGTGCCTCTCTGTGCCTCCAGCCCGGGACAGAGGAAGGACCAGACCACAGAGGCGACAGCAGCTGGGTTTGCAGCTGAGTTAACGCACAGAATAAATCCCATCTGAGTAAGGAACGAGTCAAAACCCAGGGAGCAAATTCTCCCAAACACCATAGGATTGACTCCATTGCTGAAAGTGCCAAGAGATTGTCAACACCGGGAAGAGCGACTCACTTCTCTTCTAAAGAACAGGAGTCGTGGTAGCAAACCTCCCGTCTCCTTCAAGCAGCAGTGCTTCTTCCCAGGATGAATGACTTAGGGCACTTCCATCAGTTACATAAACAGGCACAAGAGACCACAGCTCAGATGAAAGCCCAAGACAGCAGACAAACAAGCTCAGAAAGCATACATGGAAGCACCAAGACCAGACTGGACATCCCTGCTTGATGCCGGTCGGGATTTTTTCAAGGCTTTAGCCATCCTTCCCCATTTCCCCGGTGACTTACCAAGCCCTTGGCGTTCAGCCACCGGTGCCAGATGTGATAACCCTGCAGCTCCCCGTGGATCCTCCCCAGCGGCGGCTTCTCCCAGCGGATCTCCAGGGAGGAGCTGGATTCGTTCAGCGACACCGTGACGTTCAGCGGCGGGGTGGTCGGAGCTGCAGGAATCACAGAGGAAGAAGGTGAGGGCAGCCGGGTGGACGGGTGCAGGGACACGGCAGGCTGACGGAAAATGAGCTGTAGCTCAACCAGAGAGCCCACGGTATTTCCCGCAGCCTTTCACGTGTCCAGCCCCTGGGTAGATTTGTCACACCCGTAAGCAACAATGCCTCCGGACCAGCATCTCATTCAGAGAGTCCTGCACCAACCGCAGCCACGCGACCGAGGCAGGGAAACCCTTCTCAGCCTTCGCTACTCATTTCCTACCTCCCTCGGTGGTGCTGGCCCTTATCCAGGGGCTAAACGCCGACCAGCCGACCTCGTTCCTGCAGGAAAGGCGGATGTTATAGTCCGCCATGGGCCCCAGCTGCTGGATGTGATACACGTGGGGAGGCACCGAGGTGTTGAAGAGCAGAAGCGAGACGTTGCTTCGTGGAACAGCTTCCTTGACCTTAATGGAAAAATCAGTCCACAAACAGGGATTAGTCAGCAGGAACGTGCAGAGCGAGACGCGAGGCAGGGGTTTTACATCTGTAAACAGGATCCAGAGCCCTGCCTCCCACCCAAACACCGGCAGGGCCATGTTCCCACACGCTGGCTTGTCTCTGCTGAGCAGCAAGCCCATGGCAAGCCCTTTGCAGGGCTCGGGGCGATGGCTCCAGCACCCGCAGGGAAAGAGCTGCGGTGGGGACATGGCAGAGACGCGAGAAAGGAGGAGGGAGGGCTGGTTTGCTCCTCGTGGCATGGGGCAAAAGGAGCACGCAATAGCATCACCAGACAGCGAGTCCCACACAAACCATCGTGCAAATCATCACTAGACCGCAGGGCTTATCGCCATCAGATGCTGCGGGACTCATCACAGAGCTCGTCAGACTCCATCATTCCACTTAGCAGCACGGACAGATTCAACAAGCCGTGCTTTTTCCACAAAGAGGAATTGCTCTCTCCCCAAAGGGCTGGCTGCCGAGCGCCCACACAGCCCTCGCGGCTCTCCAGAACGTGTCTCATTTTGTGGGAAGCACCACGAGAGTGGCCTGGGATGGGACAGTGGGAGGAAAGAGGGAAGAGCAAGAAGGAGGAACACCAGTGCCAGCGGGACAGCTAACTCAGGAGACATCCCACTGGCCGTTTTGCAGCATGAACCACATCAGAAAGTCATATGGTCCTCTCAAAAGCCTCCACGCATGGTTTTGGGGTGGCAGGAGAGCTGCCCTCCTACTTGAGGAACCCTCTGGGTAGCCCAGGCTGAGCAGGATGGTCTCAGCACCAACACCAGCAAAAATTAAAGAGAATAGCCTTTGGCCTCATGGAACTGAGGTCCCCAAGACACGATGTCTAGATGCTTTGAGGGAGGGGAGCAGCGATCAGACGAACGTGCAAGCTGCTTCTGAAAGCACCCCTGGGACAGGCAGTTCCCATGAGCATCGAGCCTGGCTCAGCTACCTCCATCCTCAACTCGTCTTCTGGAGCGAATCCACCAGGTTCATGTATTTGTGAAAAATCAGGTTTTTTTTCAAATTTAAACAGCTTGAGAATGCCAGGTGCGACAGCAGCAGCTTCCCTTTTCAGCACCGGTGTGCTCAGCAATGAGTCACTTTGTCGGTGGGCCACGCTGCCCAAGCGAGGGGATTATCAAAGGGGCCGGGAGCAAAAAGGCTTAGTCACCGCTGTGTTTTCGCCAGCAATCATGTCCAGGTTTCCAGTTCGAAAGGCTATTTCCTAATGACAGACCGTGAACGTTAAGTCATAGGAAATTCCTTGGCTCTCCACCCCACTTCCCGAGCTCCAGCTGGACGCGACACTAATATTAGCTCTGATACCTCTCCTCCCCGTAGCTCCTTTCACTTTTACCTGCCTTCAAACATCGCCTCTGTCTGCGCGTTATCTCAGCCGGAGTACAGATCAGCCCGTATAGAAACCATACCCACAAGAGTTTGCGGCTAAACTGAGGAAGTGTGATCTGGATGATCGGGTAGTGAGATGGATTGTGAACTGGCTGGAGAAAAGAAGCCAGAGAGTTGTGGTGAATGGGATGGGGTCTAGTTGGAGGCCTGTATCTAGTGGAGTCCCCCAGGGTTCGGTACTGGGACCTGTGCTGTTCAATATATTCATCAACGACTTGGATGAGGGAATAGAGTGCACCCTCAGCAAGTTTGCTGATGA
>WKFP01014699.1:27744-42945 GCA_011057875.1 Pterocles orientalis
CAGCGCCCAGAGCAGCGCCCAGCGCCCGCCGCCCATCGCCCCCCGCCGCCGCCACCGGCACCGGCTCCGCTCCGCCGCGCCTCCGCGCCGCCAGCGCGCCCCGGGCTGGCCACGCCCCCGGCCACGCCCCCCGGCCCGGGGCGGGAACCGGCAGCACCGGGCGCGGGGACCTGCGCCCCAGCGAGAACGGGCCGCCCTGGGACCCCCCACCGGGGGAAAGGGGCCCGGGGTGGGACTGGGGGGGGCTGGGGGCGATCGCGGCTGCCGGGGGGTCACGGAATCACGGAATGGTTTGGGCTGGGAATGATAAACCCATAAAATCCCAGAATCTGAGAATCACGGAGTGGTTTGGGCTGGGAATGATAAACCCATAAAATCCCAGAATCTGAGAATCACGGAGTGGTTTGGGCTGGGAATGATAAACCCATAAAATCCCAGAATCTGAGAATCACGGAATCATGGAATGATTTGGTTTGGGAGTCAGGGAATCACAGAATGGTTTGGGTTGGGATTCACAGAACCACAGAATCATACAGTCATGGAATGGTTTGGGTTAAGAATCACAGAATCACAGAATCACAGAATCACAGAATCATAGAAACATGGAACGGTTTGGGTTGGGAATTACAGAACCACAGAACCATGGAATGGCTTGGGAACCATGGAATCCTGGAATCACAGAACCACAGGATGGTTTGGGTGGGAAAGGACCTTAAAGCCCATCCAGTGCCACCCCCTGCCATGGGCAGGGACACCTCCCACCAGCCCAGGTTGCCCAAAGCCTCATCCAGCCTGGCCTTGAACCCCTCCAGGGATGGGGCATCCACAGCTTCTCTGGGCAACCTGTTCCTGAGGAGCTTGGCTTGCAGTTGTCCACCAACCTCTTTGTGCAGGGGACGGGATTTATCCCAGGAGGGTGCTTTAGGGCTGTGCTTGCATGTTCTGAGGACCAGCTGCTCTCTTTGCAGCCTCCCCTTCCTGCACAGTCCCACACTGAAAAGGTGGGGACATGGACAGACACTGCCTGGGGGACAGGGACAGGCGAGGAAGGGCATGGCGTGCTGAAAGCTCTGCTCCTTCTCGTTTGCCTGGACCAGAAGAGCAGGACGAAAGGGGACAGAGAGGATGCCAAGCCACAGCAAGGAAAGGAGGAAGACCCAAGTGAAACCGATGTGCAACACAATCCATCTCACGTACGGAGTGAAACAAAGTCACCTGATAGCACGGGAAGGAAACGAGGGAGTTTCTGGGTATTCGGAACCTGACCCAAACGCTGGTCATGCCTGAAGAGGTTGGAGATGAAGCCACATCGAGGCACCAGCGTTCCACCCAGCACAAATGGGAAGGGACTGGGATCTGGGGAAGCAGCAGCCTGCCTTGACGTGAGTCGGTGTATTTCTCTGCTGAAACCATTCTGCTCCCTGCACATAAAGTTCTCTGAAAACACGACACAAGTGTAAGTTTTCTCCTGGGTAGCCTGCTATAGTCTTCCCAAAGCCCTGGAGTTAGGAAAAGAGACGTAAATTTTGTTCGATTAGCACTAGGTAACATCAGCACACCGTGGAATCAGAGATGTGTCAGGGAGACAGCCCTGTGCTGAAGCTGCTCTTTCTGGGTATAATTTATGACGAGAGTGGGGAAGGGCAGTGCACTTCTCAGGCTGTTAGAAAGAAAAGAACCATACAGAATCCAGTCTGAAATATTTTCCAATTGGGAAGAAAAAAAAATCTTAAGTTCAGAGAAAAAAAGAAGAACAAATCACTCCCAGACTTCTTTGACTTGCAAAGCTGCTTATGCACCGCATGTTCTCAGGCCTTGCTGGGAGAGATTGAATTTCCCCCCTCGCTGCCTCTTCGCTCCAGACCAGCTTCTCACATCTTGAAGCGATCAGCAGCTAAGGAAGGGCACGTGTCGCTGGAGGCCCAGATTAAAGGGGAGAAGGAAAATGAACTAAAGCTGCTGAAAGAATACTGAACATCTTCAGCGGTGCCTCAGAGCTGGCGCCTTCCGTGCAGCTCCAGCAGCATCGCTTTTCCTCCAGATTTTGAGTGTATTCCCCATGCGTCCAACGTCACTCGGGGAGCAGGAGGCGACCAGGGGACAGGCATTTGTCCCTCTGTCTTTCCAGGCTGGCTGTTGATGCGAGCCCGTCATTTGTGGTCAGCCTTTGCTGCACGAGCGTGCTTTCATCTGGCCACGTTCCCTGTTGTTGCTGGCTTTGCGATTTTTGGGAACAAAGCAATGGAAAAAGGGCTTTGGACTCTGCGGGCTGCAGAGTGGAACAGCCCCTCGCGTGGGGATCAGGTCATACAATTGCCCCGCTAACAACGGGCGAGGAGGCAGGAGCAATTTCTACGAAAGAGGAGGGAAAAAAAATAAACAATGAGAACATGTGGGCACGTAAAGAGGATTTAAGCGGCTCTCTAAAATCCCCTAATTTGGGTCATTTCTTTACAGTAGGTTGGTTTCTTCTCAGCGCTTGTGTAAACTAGTCTCCTGCTTGAGAGGGGTTGTTGCAGTTCATTTGGGCACAGCTCGATGTGAGGAAGAGGCTGGTGCATGGAGGGCGATGAAGAAATAGGGAGAGGAGAAACCAGAGGAGAAGCTCTCGGGGCAGGTTTGTGATAGGAAAGGTCTGGAAGCAGCCGGCAGGAGATGGTCTGACTGCTCCGGCTGGAGTCTCTGCTCAAACCGCTTGTGGTTTTAGTCCCGAAGTACACGTGTGGCTGGGCTCACAAGTCCTCCCCAAACAGCATCCCCAGTTCTCACTGCCTGGAACTGGGCATCAGCCGGCATTTAGCCCTAGGAACACCTCGCAGCCTCCACAGGGCTGTGGGAGAGCTAAAAATCCAACTGCATCAAAGGAAGGGGGACAGAAACAAAGGGAGAACCTTTAATGGCAAACAAAGGCTGCCTGTCTCCTCTGCCTGAGCACCAGGGACCGACCCTGAACCAGCTAAACCAGTCGTGCGTGCAGCTCTCCAGGCGCTGCAGCACGGCACAGACCACACTGGAGGGAGCACCCGCCTCCCCCCTTCCGAAGGAGGAGGGCAGAGTACAGGTAACTGCACCAGCACGGGCCATTTCCAAGCCATGCCTTCAGCCCATGGCTCTCCAGCACATGGGCTCCACCGCCCAGGCCATCCCTCCGAGCAGGGACCACTGCCCTTTGAGGCCGTGTTTTCCTACTATGTATACACGCGCATGTGGAGTCTTGCTTGTGAGTGGGGAGATGCCCATCGTTATCATCAGAGGCTCCTCCTGCCTGGATGAGGGGTTACAATCCCCTTCCGATAACATCAGCAGCTCCACAGGCATTCTCAGCTTTCTCTCAGCAGGATCCCAGCGAGCGTTGTAGGTGCCTCAGCTTGACCCTTTAGGTTTTTTGCAGTTTCACTTCAGAGCATCAACACTGTTTCCTCACAAGACTATTCAGAGACTTTGGAGGCAACGTAATACTCGTGAAATCGGACCATTTAGCAGAACTGGCACTTGGCAATCTGGCTTTGGGCTGTTAAGATTTTTTTTCCCCTTTGCTATTTCTGTATTTTTATTTTCATTTTGCTAAATCTCTTCTTTCCTTTATTTCTGCTTCCTCTTTATGTCTATTTTTATTTCTATTTGCAGGGGCTCCTATTCTTTTAAATACCAAACTCTTGGCAACATGGATTTAGCTCAAGGCAGATGGCCCATTTGTGATAAATGTTGTACCCCAGTCACAGGATGTAGCTCGCAAACAATTTGCAGAGAAAATGGAACCTTCTGTGGTGCTACTGAAATGTCTTTTCTCTTGTGCCGCTTTCTTCGGGCACGTGGTACATGCTCCATCTCCTACCAGGCACGTTCTGTACCTTGGCTCAGCTGTTTCTTCCCGGGACAATTTCTCCTGGTCTGCAGATTGTTTTGCAAAAGCAGAAAACCATTTCCAAAGGTTCACTGGCTTGAACCTTCCTCGTTTTGAGCCCTGGGCATTCTTACTTGCCCACAAACCTGCTGTTTGTATTTCACAGTCTCATTTGGGTAAATACCCCTGTTTGTCGCCATACGGAAATCTGGTCCCTGTCTGAATCTGTAGGTCCAGGCTAACAGTTCTTCCACTTGTCTTCCTGCAAGCAGCTGCGATACGATTTGAAAGCACTCTGCAGCTCGGTGAATTCTTGCTTCTCCTAAGCCTGGCTTTCCCCGGCAGGCTTCTTCTCGTTTCTGAGAAAACGATAGTGCTCACTGTCATGTCTTAAACCAAGGATTCCCCAAACCACACGCTGGAACCATGGTTTCAAATACGTTTACAATTTTTCCACCTCTTCTCCCTTCTCCTTTGATTCTCACATGAAATACCTTGACAATAAATCACCCTTGTCAGAATGCACTACCCTTCCAGTTCCCACCAGCGTACTTCATGCAGGTTTTGTTCTGTGACAATTGCCTGTCAAACACAGGCTCATACAGGTGCTGCTTAAAACAAAACAAAACAAAACAAAACCAACCAAACCAAACCAAAACCATTTTCTGGTATGCTACTTGGACACAAATGCAGAAAGGATGCTGTTGCAGGAATGGTGCTATGCTGAAAGCTAGTAACTGTAAGCCAGCAACACGCTGTTGTTTAGGTGAGTAATCATAAAGGTGAGAGGTAAAGAAAAGAGCTCATTTTGCAATGTACAAATGGTTGAAAAGCCCGCAGGATGAGCTCGCTTACTGCCCACACGTCCGTGTGGTACAGACGCCCGTGTGTGCTGCAGCGCCGGCAAGATGGGCAGATTAACAGCACGGTGCTGATCTCATCAGTGAAACTTGTTCTTAAAAGAATAAAAATAATCTGATTGCCCCACCAGATTCTGGCAGCTGAGTACACCCCAGAGCACTGTTTCTGCACGTTTTGCTGTGACACACCAACCAAGGCAGAACAGCAGATGCTGGAACCCAGACAGCCCAATTACACGCGGGTGACGTTTGAGTATACAGAAACGCACGCCAACACAGCATTCCTTTGGCAAAATCTGGCGATTCTCATCAGAAAAGCCAGGCTAACTGCCCGACACCTAGTGCTGGCAGTCAGAGATGCAGCTGCAAAGGTTTCGGCACCCTCAGCCTCAGCCTTTAGGAGTGCGGCAGGCTGTCCCTGCACCCATCTGGGACTGAAGGTGGATGATACAACCCCTCTGCACTCCAACAGGAGAACGGCCGCCTCAGGCGCTGAGCACCAGCACGCTGGGAGCTGGGTGTTTAGCTGGTGTGAGTCAGTGGAGCCCCAACTTCCGACAAGTCACACGAGCATCTGAAATGTTGTGAGAGGGCTGTATGACGCGCTGGTTGCTGACTGCAGAGTGACATGGGTCTGGGAGGCCCTGCCAGTCTCCGGTATATTTTATTTTCTGTTTCCTAAGCCCCTGCCTTTGGAAAGTCACTACTCACAGGTACTGCTCAAACCGTACAGGTAAATGAATCCAACGCGGTGTAAGCTTTTACACCTCGGAGCAGCAAGATGTTGAGGCATCAGTGCAGGAGCTGTTACAATATTTTCCTGCAGAAACACAGGCCTGGCTGTCAGGGGGTTGTCGTAGGCTTCAGAGGTTTGCAGGACAGTCCTTGGGCCGTTTGCTGGCTACAGCCAGAAGAGAAGGCGCAGAGCAACGATTCAGTTCGTGAGGGGTGAGCTATGTCCAAGTTTACGACGAAAGTTGCCTCATAAAGGAAACAGAGAGGGGTGCAGGTGGCAGAGAGGGCAGCGCCCGGCGCGACACCGCGCTGCCGAGGGCCTGCACCACACCCCCCCCACCATCAGTTCCATTTTAAAGATCACTACCACTCTAGAACAGCATTTGGAGCAGGATTCCCCTCAGCAGACACCGCCAAACGCCCTCAGGCGCGGGGCAAACCCCTGAGGGGACGGACTTACTCTGCCACCCCGCCGCCGCCATTTTCCTCCCGGCGTCCCCCGCGCGGCGCCGCGGGGCATGGCGGGAGCGACAAAATGGCCGCGCCCGTGTGAGGAGCTGCCGCCGGCGTCTGCGCTCCCCTCAGCCGCGCTGCCGCTTCCCCCTGCCCCGGGCGACGCGGGAGCCGGTGGCGGCGGCGGGTGTGCGTCCGTCTCAGAAATAATGAGGATATCGGGGCCCCATGTCGGACCACTCTGACGAGAGGGCGACGATGATTGCGGCCGGAGACCTGCAGGAGTTCGTCCCCCGGGGCCGCGAGCATTGCCGGCGCCATCCCAGCGCCCTCACCCTCCAGCTCCGGCGGCTCCAGCCCGCCTCCGAGCTCTGCTCGTCCGATGGGGCCGCCGGGCTGGTGGGGTCCCTGCGGGAGGTGACGATCCACGAGCGGCAGCGGGTAGGGAGGCGAGGGGGGGGGGGCTTGGGCCTGGCTTTCTGTTTTTGTTTTTTTTTTTTTTTAATTGGCCAAACCGTGACTGCTGAGCTGTTGTGATGACAGGGCGAGTCTTGTAGCTTCTGCTTCAAAAAAAAATCTCGTTTTTTCAGGAAAGTTGGCAGCTGAGGAAAGGCGTCAGCGATGTCGGGGAGGAGGTGGGCTACGATGAAGAGCTGTACGTGGCCAGCAACATGGTCATCTGGAGCAGAGGGAGTAGAAACCAAGCGTCTGCCGTCTATAAGGCTTTCACGGTCGACAGCCCTGTTCTGCAGGTATGAAAACGTGGGAAGGCGGCGGCTGAATGAGTGCCTGCTGGCTAAAAACATACTGGCTGGCTGTTTTCAGTGTTCGGGGTTGTTTCGGGAAACACAGATGAGACTGTGTAGTAGCGTCAGCTGGTTCTTCAGAAGTAATGACACTGTGTTTGGTTTTAGGCCTTGTGGTGCGACTTCACTATCCCCCAGGAAAAATCTGAAAAAGCTGATGGTAAGTTCCCTGCTTACTGTAATGCCAAACAAACGCTTTGAGCTCAGTGCTCTCGGCATGGGAAGTTTAGTTATCAAGACTTGCTGTGTTAAGACAACCACCCACCCCCTCAAATTTTCATTCTGTGTACAGAGAATGTCTAAGCAAAGAGAGAAATGTTACTGTGTATTTTTTTTTCCTGGTTTCAGGCAGTGATGAAATCGTAGAGAAGTGTATCTGCATATTGCAGAACTCCTGTATAAATGTGCATAGCATAGAGGGAAAGGATTACATTGCTGCTTTACCTTTTCAGGTAAGTGCTGTCCTTTTTTTTTTGCCCACAGATGAGCTCATTACCTGGTTGCACGCTGTGCTGGGCTGGGGAGGCGGGCGTAAAGCACTGCTGGTGCTGGCTGCCTGAGATCTTCCCTCTGGGGGGGAAAGGGGCAAAGCTGATGGAAGTGCGGCTGTGTGTTTTGGGCACTGAATACTTCTGGAAGTGGTGGCAGCCAGTTGCGTGATGTTGGAAAATATGCGTATGACCACTTCATAGTGTGAGAACCTGCTCTGATTTACCTTGCTCTTCTCTCAAAAAAAAGAACTAAACATCTTATTTTGCTATAATGAGGTACTCGAGCATGAAACATAATCAATATAGGAGGTACTTGATTGGGTTTTTTTGGTCATAAATATAGTTGTAATTTTTTATAGGTCGCAAATGTCTGGCCAACAAAATATGGTTTGTTATTTGAGCGCAGCAGTTCTTCACATGAAGTACCTCCCAGCCCACCCAGGTATGTAGCGAGTGGCTTTGGTTGTTTTGTTACATGCTGTTTAATTAATTAACCTAATACAGGAGTGCAGGAGTTGAAGGGCAATAATGAAAGGATCTGTGTGTTCACGATGGGGACAGGTGAAATCGGGTGAAACCTCAGGAAATAGGAGGAAGGGGCTGGATGCTGACGGTTCCTGATATTCCTCTGATGTGGTGTCTTAAGAACTAGTTGGAAATGGTGATGCTGAGAATAGGGTATGGGAGGTATGATATGGGTGTTACTGGTCCGATTTCATTAAGGTTTGTTGGGGAATTGGTTCCAGGCTGTGATGCTCAACTGGGAGATTGACTGAGGGATTGTCACTGAGATGTTTTCTCTCAGCTGTAGGATGCTTTAAATGTATGGAGCATCCTGTTACCCGTTTGGTGAGGATTGTGGACCCTGTGCTCTGTGGCTGGGCAGAGAGCTGAGAAGCAGAGGAAGAAGCTGGATGGTGTGCTGATGAGCAGCTTTAATGCAGCCACTTGCTCTCTCTTGGGCTTTGTGTGTCCATTCCAGGCACTTGTGGTTCTCTAGCAGTGAAGAGGTGGGATTGGAAATAGAAGTCCTGAAAATGCTGAAGAGGGTACATTGCAAAAACCCCTACTCAAGCTGGCCTTCTGTGAAAATTCCTCTGTTTGTAACTGCCGCCTCAGATGGGTGGCTTGATTGCTGCTCTGGGATGGGTACAGGTAGCTCTCTGCTTGTCTGGGGTCTGTGGAACCTAAACTCTTAAGCTGAGTCTAGGTTAAGGGCTTTCTCCTCTTCCCATTCCTCCTTCTAACAGTTGGTGCCAGCTCTGTTCGGGGCCAGCCACAGTCTGTCGTGTGGCCACCAGGTGGGGTCATTCCCCAGTGCTCCGAGATGTCAAACAGGACCTGGTAATTCTGTGGGAAACACCAGCCTTTGTCTGGCTCCACTCAGTTAATCCATCAGCCTTCTGTCAACACACTATTTGTCTCTACTGTTAGATTTCCAGCGCTGATTTGTTAAGGTCTGAGGAGCTGTTTTGGGATCGCAGCACAAGTACCAGCTACCAGAACAACGGCGCTTGTTAGCATTTGGGTTTTGAACACGCTTTGTTTGGTTTCTTTCTAGAGAACCTTTGCCGACCATGTTCAGCATGCTGCACCCATTAGATGAGATAACACCTCTGGTCTGTAAGTCTGGAGGTAGGTTCACATCTTTATTTGTGTCACTTGGAGTCCATCAGTATGGCATCAAACGCTTAACATGTCACTTGAGCGTCTTCTGTACTACAACATTTGCAAATAAAGACCCTTTCAGGAATTCAGAAGGGGGTTGTTTTAGCTGCTTCATGAACAGGGAAACTGTTCAGGAAAGAAACCCGCATTGCAGGAGAAAGAAGGGGTGAAAAATGCTAACCCTGTAACTGATAACACTGCTGGAGATATGATCCTTTCACCATGACTGAAGTTAACCACTTCTCTAGCAGGCGTGTTTGGCTCTGCCAGAGTGCAGTACGTTGCTGATCACACCTTGAGGATCGTGTTTCTCAGTGCTGAACCTTCCATTGTGATGAGCTACGATACCATGCAGAGTTTACATACCGTTTGGGCTCTTCGGAGAGTAAAGCCAGAGGTACAGCACTTATTGTTGACTAAATATCGTTACGAAAAAAATCTCGTGTGTGTCTACATGCCCTCATGGCTGTGTGTGTTAGAAATGCCTGGTATTTGTGATTTGTTGGTAAGAGTAAGATGTCTGGTGGTGTGGGGTTTGTTTTAAATAATTTTTTTTCGTGTTATTTGCCTGGACCACTGCTAGGGCGATCCTTATGTTGTACCAGAAGGTTTGGACTCAAGCTGTTGTGTTCTTTAAGAAACGTGACAAACAGCTTAGTGCCATGAAAACCATGAGTCTGACTGGGAGTGAGAGAGTATGGCTGGTAAGAGTAACTTCCTAGGCTGAGCACCTACCTAGGCATAAATTTTTAACACCTAACTGATGAAACAAGCTGTTTGAGCGCCTTCCTGGCTTTTATTGCCCACGCGCTGTTTGTGCATCAGCAGCTCTGTTTTCTCTCCAGGAGCAGAACGCAGTGCTGAAGTTCTCGGAGCAGATGGGCACACCACAGCACGCGGCCACTAGCAGCTCTTTGACCGCGCATCTCCGAAGCTTCTCTAAAGGAGACTCACCCGTGGGCTCCCCTTTCCAGAACTACTCGTCTATCCACAGCCAGAGCAGATCGGTGTCGTCGCCCAGCATGCAGTCCCGCTCGCCGTCCATCTCCAACATGGCTGCTTTGAGGTGGGTGCTGAACAGGATGCCCAGACAGACATACCAAGGAGTGTGAGCTACAGAACAGGATGGACATCTGGTGTTGCTGGCTGTCTTTCTCTCCTGTTACAGTGCTGTCCAGCCAAGGTGCAGGTGCCTCCTCTGTTACAGCATCTGAAAGCCCTTTTGGAATGCTCTTGTGGCATTTGGTGTGCTGTTATCCCGATAGCACAGGAGGACAATTGGTGTGCAAGAGCCAAAGAGGCTGTTCTGTGGTGACACAGCCAGCCTGTAGTGGAGTCGAGAACTGTCTGCAGGCTGTTTGAGTCCCAGGAGTGTGTTCAGTTAGCTTCCCTAAAGAAAGCCATGTTTAGAGGGAACAGGCTGGGAGAGATTTTTGGTGGAATGGACCATGCAACTTAAAATGTTGGTTCTCTTACTTCTGAAATCTCTGTTGGATTCTGATGGAGATGTTTGGAAATTAATTAGATAATTCTTTTCCCGTGCTGGGGTGTATAGCTAAAGGGATCTAATACTGAACTAGCTGCTGGTTTAGGGTGGGTTTGGTTTGTTTGTAAAGTCTCTACCAGTGCCTGAGCTCCCTGGGATGCTGTACCTGATTTTTGAAAATCCACTTTTCAGTAGTGTCTTACGTCTTTGCTTGCAGCCGCTCCCATTCTCCTGCCCTGGGAGTACATTCTTTCTCAGGAGTGCAGAGGTTCAGCCTTTCCGGTAATGCCCAGTCACCGAAGAGGCACAGCGTTACCCATTCTCCGAGCAGCACTTGCAGTGACTCCTTCCTTGTACCAGAAACTGAACCAATTGTTCCTGAGCTCTGTATAGATCATCTGTGGACAGAAACAGTCACAAACATGAGGTGAGGCGCTTGTGTTGGGATGCGAGAAGTTCTGGGTTTCCATTGTGGGGGGGAAAATAAAGTAAAATAACAGCTTTTCTGCAAATGCTGCTGCCTTAAATAGATGTGTGCACCTGCACTTCCAAATTTCTTTTTTAATTTTTTTAAATGGTGCTCACTAAGTGTGCAGCTCTCTTGAAAAGGGAATTGAGCATTTGGAAGAGTTTTAGCTGCTGTGTTGTCTGTAGCCCTCTGTTTAACGTGATCTCTAAAGCAGGGTAGGTTCTAGCCTGGTCGCTGCTTTGAGGTTTTTTTTTGATCTTGTAGGGGGAGTATCTCCTCCTGTGTTGCCATCAGAAGGGGCAAACCAGCATAAAACCTAAGATTGAACAGGAGAACAAAGCCGAGTAGCATGTGCTCTGTGAGCCAAAAAGTGGGGAACGTGGAGATGAGTGCTAGGAAATCAGTTCCAGGAGTAATGACTGAAACTGGCATATTCTGGCAACTTGATGTGCTGCTGGTGGAAGTCCAGTGTGACCCTTCAGCTTGTGGACTGTCGCTAAAATCTTTATAGTAGCCCAGACAGTGTGCTGATCATTGTGTCTCTTTTACAGAGAGAAGAATTCCCAAGCATCAAAAGTGTTTATCACCACGGACCTTTGTGGGCAGAAGTTCTTGTGCTTTTTGGTGGAATCCCAGCTCCAGCTGCGGTGAGCATCCCTGTCTTGGGGATCAGTGAACAAAGAGGAGCGCTCTAGGAATTACAAGCTAGATAGAGATTTTAACATCCTCATTCCACCAGCTAGTGGAATCCGTTAGACAGTGTGTGGTACATTGCTGGCTCTCGTGTGACATGTTTTTAACCTTTGTGTCATAGATGGTTTGGGCTATTTAAATAAAACTTAAGTTGCAGGAGAACATTCACTGGGATTTGAATAGTATTGTTATTTATCCTCACTTCTACCCTTTAGTCTAATTAAAATCCTCAATGTACTTCTAAAGGGTAAAAATAAGTTGACTAGTAGGGCAAAACAAGCAGGGGGAGGAGGAAGGAACCAGGTATACCACAATAAAAGTGGCTCCACCATGCAACACAGTTTGAATTTTCTACCTTCCTTCTGTAACAACAGATGGGACAGTCCTTTTAAACTTCCTGTTTTTTTTCTCAAATCTCTAGGTGTGTAAAATTTCAAGAGAGCAACGATAAGTCGCAGCTGATCTTTGGTTCTGTTACCAATATTCAAGCAAAGGATGCAGCTCCAGTGCAGGTACGTACCTCTGTGTGGTTGTGGAGCATCCTGCTTTGTCTCATGTGCTGTCCAGCTCTTGTCTCTACTTAAATACAAGAAGCTGAATATTCTGCTTGATTCTTACAGGGCATTGATTCGCTGCTGGTCCTGGAAGGCAGTGGGAATCTAGTGCTGTATTCTGGAGTGGTTCGGGTAAGTAACAGTTTTCCTGTCCCAAAAGAAATGTTTGACTCTGGTTACAAGCTGGGCTGTACAGGGAGATCCTGTGTGCCCTGTCCCTTACAAGGGATCATTTGAAGCTACTGTAAGCCACTGCTCACTTGGGACTGTGGCTGTGCTCGTGTACCAGGGGTAGTTTGTGTGCAGTGCTGGAAAGATAGTTCTGCAGAATCAGTGGCACCTTGTGGTACAATTAAATAATCTCTTGAGCTTGAATCAAGTTATCTTGAATCAGTATTGAGTGAAATACTAAAGTAATAAAATACTTTCAAAGAAAGAAAAGAAGAATTGTCCCTGAACAAAAAACCTGTCAAACTTCTCTGTAGCATGCTGGATAGTTTTACATGTCAAATTATTTTGCTTTACAAAGGGCTGTTATTAGGATGGACATGATTCATCTGAAATGTTTGACTTTTTCTAAAATTCTGTAGAGATGCGCTGTGCTCTCCCTGTGTATGCAGAAACCTTGGGCACTGCAATTTGTGTGTGTGTACACGTTTGCGTGTGTGTGTGTGTGTATTTTGTACACACGTGTGTATATGTATTTATATTTTAGAAAAGCACGCTCTCTGGTAGTAGTGCTTTCCCAGTGAAGCCCTGCTAGAACTTTTAGTGGGAGTAACCTGTAGCAATGATGTACAATACTGACCATATATGGAAGTTTTTTCGGTGTCTCATCTGAAGAAAGTAATTATATGAAGTACTTTTAAATCTTTTGTTCAGAGGCTTTGGTTTAAGTACATATCCACTTTTCTTAAAACTTTTCCTTCAAGATGTTGAAATCCAATAACATCTGTATATGCAAGGAGGTTCATGGAAGCACAGGCATGAACACACCAACTGTTTATTTTCCTGTGTGTTGTTTATAAAAGGTGGGGAAGGTTTTTATTCCCGGGCTGCCTGCTCCATCCCTGACCATGTCCAATCAAATGCCTCGGCCGAGCACTCCTTTGGATAGTGTCAGCACTCCGTCCAAGCCTTTGAATAAGCATCTGGGGCCCCTAGAAGAGGTAAGAAGAAAGGGGGTCCTGCCTTGGAAAGGGTTTAGTTGTAACAGCTTCAGTGATTCTGGATTTTTAATTCTCAAGGTATCTTTTGGAGCTAAATCTTTTATTTTTCTTCTGTAAAGCCCCTGAATATGCAGTGTTTAAATAAGATCTATTTAGTGCTGCCCTATTTATTTATTTGTGATTTCTGTAAAATGTCGAGAGATTGGAAAAATCTTTGTGGGTGTTTTCAACGTACTAGTCCATTAAGAATGCTCACTTTGGCTGTCCTTTGCGCGATCCTTTCATTTCAACAATTCTAAGCAATATTTTTTGCCACTTTTCAGGGTGTGCTTTTGTCGCCAGTTCCAGAGCTAAGAGATTCTTCCAAACTTCATGACTCCACTTACGTTGAAGACTGTACTTTTCAGCAGCTGGGGACTTTCATTCATGCTCTGAGAGATCCTGTCCACAACAGAGTGACTTTAGTAAGTGTTGTCCTGTAATCTGGGTCAGCCCTTTGTCAGCAAAGCAAAGGGCAGGTCGAGTTCCCTTCTGCATGGGGAGACACTGCTAGCAGCTCCTCATCAACAGCAAAATATCACACCTGCATTGGTGGCTCCACGATTTTCTCTCTAGAATACTCTAGAAGTCACAGAATTTAATTCCCTCAAGGGAATTCAAGTCGGGATCTATTTCAAGTGTTTCATGGAGCTAGCATCTGAGGTTGCAAATCTTTAGTGGAGCAAATAGCCAGAAATTGGGGCTATGCTTAATACACAAACAAGTCCCAGGTTGGTAGGAAAGGACCCTGGCTTTACTGTACGCATTTCATAATTTGACTTTATTTTATTTTCTCAGGAGCTCAGCAATAATACGATGGTTCGGATTACTATTCCTGAAATTGCCACTTCGGAACTAGGTATGATTCAGAATCCATCCCATGCAATATGTTCCATAATTTTTTAGGTTCGCTGCTCCCGTTTATTTAGGTGTGCTCTGTTGCTTTTAGTGCCTCACCTGCTGCACTCTTAAAGCTCCCTTTGTTCTTTAGCTTGCTTTGCCGTCTGCTGTTGTGTATGTTCGTGACTGAGGAAAGGCTGAGATGCCAGTTCAGACACAGCTGGTTTCAGTCATGAGCAAAAAGGAACATTTCTTTTTTTTTCCCCCCCTTTGTGAGATGAATTAGAAGGGCTGTGCTTAACCTGGCCTAAAGGAACAGCTGTTGGGGTTGTGTGGTGTGGCTTTTATTGAAAGAGTTGCCAGAGAGTTAAAAGAAGGTCCAAAACTTGCAGAGGTTAATAGCACTGATTGGAAGAAGTACCAGGAGGTAAGATGGGAAACACACCTGATTATTTTTTTTTTTCCCCCTCAACAGTGAAAAGATGTCTGCAAGGTGTCAAAGCTATCCTGCCCAAGGAGATAGCGGCACAGATGCTTGTCAAGTGGTACAACGCTTATAATGCTCCAGGAGGACCAAGCTATCACTCAGAATGGAATTTATTTGTCACGTGTCTCATGAATATGATGGGTTACAACACAGAGAGGCTGTCCTGGACACGTAATGTGAGCAATCTCCCGTGTTTGTGTTCCTAGCTGATAATTCAAGATGACTCAGATGTTATGATCAGTGCTTCACTTCTGCAACCTTGGGAATTTCAGTACTGAGCTACTTCTGATTTTTTTCTTTCTTGCAGCTTGATTTTGAAGGATCGCTTTCACCAGTTATTGCTCCAAAGAAGGCCAGACCATCAGAAACAGGGTCGGATGAAGTAAGACTGGGTTTTCTTTTATAAATAAGAGACTTGGGGGGGCTGGTTTTGTCTTGTTTCTTTTGTCTTGCTCTTTTAAATACGAGGCTTTAATTCTTTCATGCACGGTGGGGTGAGGGGGAAAGGATGAAACTTTAGGATGGAATCTCTGTGTCTTGCTGGGTGTGTGCCGCACACTTACCGTGCAGCAGCCACATTTGCAGTGGTTTGTGGGGAAAACCTCTC
>WKFP01014699.1:61135-87713 GCA_011057875.1 Pterocles orientalis
ATCCCATGCAATATGTTCCATAATTTTTTAGGTTCGCTGCTCCCGTTTATTTAGGTGTGCTCTGTTGCTTTTAGTGCCTCACCTGCTGCACTCTTAAAGCTCCCTTTGTTCTTTAGCTTGCTTTGCTGTCTGCTGTTGTGTATGTTCGTGACTGAGGAAAGGCTGAGATGCCAGTTCGGACACAGCTGGTTTCAGTCATGAGCAAAAAGGAACATTTTTTTTTTTTTTTTTTCCCTTTTGTGTGGTGGATTAGAAGGGCTGTGCTTAACCTGGCCTAAAGGAACGGCTGTTGGGGGTTTTGTGGTGTGGCTTTTATTGAAAGAGTTGCCAGAGAGTTAAAAGAAGGTCCAAAACTTGCAGAGGTTAATAGCACTGATTGGAAGAAGTACCAGGAGGTAAGATGGGAAACACACCTGATTATTTATTTTTTTTCCCCCCTCAACAGTGAAAAGATGTCTGCAAGGTGTCAAAGCTATCCTGCCCAAGGAGATAGCGGTACAGATGCTTGTCAAGTGGTACAACGCTTATAATGCTCCAGGAGGACCAAGCTATCACTCAGAATGGAATTTATTTGTCACGTGTCTCATGAATATGATGGGTTACAACACAGAGAGGCTGTCCTGGACACGTAATGTGAGCAATCTCCCGTGTTTGTGTTCCTAGCTGATAATTCAAGATGACTCGGATGTTATGATCAGTGCTTCACTTCTGCAACCTTGGGAATTTCAGTACTGAGCTACTTCTGATTTTTTTTCTTTCCTGCAGCTTGATTTTGAAGGATCGCTTTCACCAGTTATTGCTCCAAAGAAGGCCAGACCATCAGAAACAGGGTCGGATGAAGTAAGACATGGTTTTCTTTTATAAATAAGAGACTTGGGGGGGCTGGTTTTGTCTTGTTTCTTTTGTCTTGCTCTTTTAAATACGAGGCTTTAATTCTTTCATGCACAGTGGGGTGAGGGGGAAAGGATGAAACTTTAGGATGGAATCTCTGTGTCTTGCTGCGTGTGTGCCGCACACTTACCGTGCAGCAGCCACACTTGCAGTGGTTTGTGGGGAAAACCTCTCGAGCAGTGCTTCGGAGTGCTCTTGCTGGAAGGTTATGTTCACTGTGGAACCTCTTCCTCTCTTTCCTCTTTGGTTTAGGACTGGGAGTATCTCTTGAGCTCTGATTACCATAGGAATTTGGAGTCTCATCCTGTTGCCAAAGCTTTGCGCCTGGACCCTCTGGAAGTTTTGGCTCCAAAGGATGACTTTTCCCAGAGCCTTAGTTTGGATTCCTCAACCCTCCTTTTCACCCACATTCCTGCTATTTTCTTTGTTCTCCATCTCATCTACGAAGAGCTCAAACTGAACAGTCTGATGGGAGAAGGAATTCGTTCGCTTGCTGTTCTCCTGGTTCAGCTGGCCAGGTATGCCCAGCCGCCAAGCTCCAGATATGTCGTGCAGTGGCTCTTGGTGATGGGTGGGGATTATTTTTATGGGGAATTTGAGGATTGCCCAAAGTGGAGCAGACTTTTCATGTGTTTGAAAAGAATGAATGAATGTTTAAAACTTGATTGTGTTTAAAAATATTGGCCGTAGCAAATCTCTTCTGTGGTTCTGGCCACGACATCAGTGTGATTCACAAGCTGCGTTGCAGAAGTGGAGGAAGGTGGAGTGGGTTTTTTCCCCTCTAATGTGATTCACCTCTCTCTCATTCTAGGGACTTGAAACTTGAAGCTTATGTAGATTATTACTACAGAGACTATCCAGCCCTGGTGAAAACCTCCAGACAGACGTGCATCATTGATCAAGGTGAGTTTAAGGCTTTGCGAAGCTGCATGTTCAGTGGTGTGCAAATTATCTCTAATACTGAGCGTGCTTGTAACCAGTCCCTTTAAAGCTGGTCAGGACTTAATCCCAGTGTGCCAAAATGCTCATAGTGCTGAGGTTGCCTTGTTTGGTTTTAATTGCCTCCTAAGAAGACTGGAGTGAAATTAGCATAGTATAGTCATGAGCTGGTGCCTCCCCAGAACAAGGACCTGGAGGGAATGATGGTTTCATCTTGGCAAACTCCCAGCTCAGGCTGGCTGCGGAGTCTCAGCAGACAGCTGTGGAAAAGCCTGGCGGTGAGGTGTGCCTCTTGTGGAGAGTATTGCTGCGTTGGCAGGCTCTCGGTTTATAGTTCGTAAAAACTAAATCGGAGCTAGAACCACAAAACTTAAAATAAGGTCATATACTGTCCATGTGCCTGTTAGTGTTCTACCAGCTGAAATTTACTGGTCACATAAGAAAAACTGCTGCTTCTCCTGACCGAAAAAAAAATCCCATAGCATTGCTCAGGTTTTGCCACTCCTGTGTGTGGACAGGGAAGGCAAAGAGGCTATAGTTAGGTTCTCCTCTCACCTAACCAATGTAGTGTCGTTGAATGACAAGACTGTTCCAGTGAGTTGTTTGAGAATGACTTTATAGTTACTCGTTTCACTGTGGATTGAGATAATTTTTGTTCTTGAAGGACAGGTTGGTGTCTCAAGTTTTCATTGGTATCTAGCTATAAACTCCCATCTAAGAGGAGGGAGGTGTGATCTGTAACATTTTGGGAAAGTACTGTGTTTCTGTTGCTAAGCATGCGCTAGAGCTTGCTCTGGGAATGGTGGAGGGTGACTGTGTGTTTGCCATGAGCTCAGTGTCATTGCTGTCTGTATGATTAAGTCCAAACAGGTTTCATGCACCATCCCTCGTTTTTTTCTGCTGAGCCTCCAAGTATCTTTCAGTGGCTGAGTTCCTGTCTGAAGGGAGAAGGAGTGCAGCCTTATCCTTACTTACCGGGAATCTGCGAAAGGAGCAAACTGGTAGTACTGGTAGGTACCTTGGCAAAAAGGATATGTTTGATTCTGTCAGCACAGCGGCGCTGCGGCCAGGGTTAATTTCCTGTGAATCAAGCTTCCCCAGTGGGAAGTCAAATAGCAGAAGGTTCAATTGAGCCTGTGATAAATGCCTCTGCTGCACCCATGCTGTTGGGAGATTTAAGCATCTCCAGGCGCTGCTGCTCCTTACTAAGCAGACCTTGTCTGTCTGCATGAAATTCTCTTGAGTATCGCTGTGCAGAGTCAGCCTCTCCACGAGTAGAATATATTTAGCAGAGGGAAATCCCTGAGAGTCCCCTCTTCTCTTTTCTTACTCTATGAAGGGCGTGGATGGGTTTTAGCAGGTGGGAGGAGGTATTTGAGGTTGAGAAGGAGAGCTCATGAGTGCAGAGCGAGTAGCCTATGCTTCACTGCTTGTGTTTTTTTTGTGGTTTGCAGTAGTGGCATGTGCAAAGTAATAATGTAACTCGAAGTTAACTGTATTTTGTCAGTGAGAATTTCCCGGCTTTCTTCTTGGGCATGTAGCAACATCAATATTTAGCCGCATGAGTAGTTATGGGTGCTGATGTTATCTCCTGGTCAGCTTTGCTCGTTTATTCACAAAGCGTTGATGCAGAAAACCTGCCAATGCGGGGTTTGGAGCAGAGGTGTTGAGCCTCAGGTGGCAGAAGAGAGGACAGGGAGGAGAGACTCTGCTCTGACCAGAGCGCCCAAGAGGAGTTGCGGAGTCTCTGGTGCGAGTTGCCAGCAGTCAGCCTGCCCTCTGCGTCGGAGTGTGGAGGGTTGAAGCAGCAGCACAGGCTGAAGTGCTGATGTTTTCACTCGAGCTCTGAGGAGCAGTGGCCTTTCCCCATCGCCCGTGTCTGTGCAACTCTTTCCCCCTGGCAGAGGTCAGAGCCGGTGTGTCGGCGGTGCGGGTTATCAGAAGATCTTCATGAAAACACCAAGGAGTTTTCCCTGGCTGTGATTTCTGCCTTTGGCGTGCCAGCTTGTCTGAAGGCAGACAGGGTGCCAGCTCACTTTGATTTTGCTGCCTAGATAGCTGCAGCAGACCCTGCTTTGAACAGGGAACAACTTTTCACTCGGAGCCTTCACGAAGCGGCCAGTATTCAAGATGTGGAGGAAACAGAGTGAAAAATGGTGTCTGTAGAAGATGTGTGTATTATGCAGGAGACATTAAATTAAATGTGAGAAGCATGGGAAAGATAACTAGGAACACGTTTTTCTGTTTAGAAAATCTTTTTACCTTTGAAACAATTATTAGGGAGAACTCAGTTAATGGTTTCAGGATTTACTTTTTCCAAACTTCAAGATAGAAATCTAAAGCATAAAAGTTTGTTACTTACTTCAGTTGTTTCAATCTCCTTTTACTAAAAAGGATTTTAGTATAAACCTGTCCCTTCTGCCTGTTCGATAGGCAGTACAGCGTTAGCTGCGTGCCGAGTGACTTTGTACTCTGGTGTCTCTCTCCTATCCAGAGCGTGGCTCTGTACATACTCGGTGATGACAGTGCCGTGTCTAACGAAGCCTCCCGTTACTTGTACAGGATCACGTCAGGTAATGATGCTTTGATGCCGTCATAGTATCTCCTGGGGTCTTGTGCTTGTTCTGTGCTGTTCTTTTGCTCGGAGAATGTGGAAGTAATACAGCCTTGTCTTTCCTAGGGCAACGAAAACAGCAAATAGAACAGGATGACAATCGGTATGGGGGTTTTCTTTAGTATTATTTTAAACTCTGAGGTTTTTATTTTCCACTGAGTTGTTTTTTTTTTTTACTAGCTTTTATTGGTTGCTCCTTTTTTCCCCTTTTATTGTACAGATGTAGTTTCAGACACAGCACATCTGTTTCCAGCCTGGCTGAAAAGTTGGTTATTTGGATGACTAACGTTGGTAAGAGCAGCTTTTATCACTGTGCAAAATGGTAACAATTGTACATAAGTCTTGTGCTTGCATAATGTGAAGTACACTTTATCTAGTTTTGATAAGAGTTTCTCTTTTTCCTCTTGAAGGTTTCACCTTGAGAGATCTGGAGTCTCTCCCGTTTGGTGTAGCTCTTCCTATCAGAGATGCCATCTATCATTGCCGGGAGCAGCCTGCCTCAGACTGGCCAGAAGCCGTTTGTCTCTTGATCGGACGCCAGGATCTGTCCAAGCAGGCGTGTGAAGGGAACCTGCAAAAGGGTAAATCTGTGAGTATGGGCAGAAATGGATTTCACGCTCCTGGGTGCTGGGCAGAGCTCTGTGTTCAGAAACTCCCCCCCCATCTGCTGGTGCTCAGGACAGCAGAAGGTGCAGAACTCGACTGAGGGCAGCGCAGGGTTTGCACGCAGATGAGGGTTTCGGTATAAACACCAGCATCCGGCACAGGAGGAGGAGATGCGTAGCTGGGGAAGCTATCAGTATAAACCAGAACTTAAATTTAGTCATGGTGCTTATGGAGCTATTTGGTTGCCTCTGAGTCCTCCTCTCCAAAACGGCAGCACCTTTGAGAGGCGTTGGAGAGGTTTTGGTGCTCCATCCAGTGCTGCATCAAAACAGCAGTGGCACAGGGCGAGGGCAGTGGCTGCTCTTCCGTCCCCTCCTCCTTGGCTTGGCGTAGCTGGCATCTCCCTCTCCTCTGGAAGAACTCGTCTGCTTTCTAAAATATGCTTTTTATATACTTTTTTTTCCCCTCAGAAAAGGTTTAGTTATTTGTACCCTGAAGGAAAGGGAAAAAGAAGTATGCTTTTAAATGTTTTCTTCTGACTGTGAGATATTAGTGATTCCCACAGAGTTGCAGCTCACCGAAGTGTTTTGTTAATGACGCTCTGGCAGGCAAAACTCTTCTTGAAGGCTGGCTAGTGGCATGCAAAAAAACCTTAATAGTAGCAGAGAGATTATCTGTAGCCTTTCAGAAGTCAGGAAGAGGGACTTGTAGCCTCAGATACATCTTAGTCAAGATCCTTATTGCTGTCTTAGCTTTGGAAGTAATATTAAAATTATTCTGACTTTATTATAATAAAGACTTCATTACTGCATATCAGAAAGGTTATTTTTTTTTAATTAATGTGACAGAAAAGTAAATGAGCTACTTGTTCAAATCTGATGTCCCACTGTTCGTTAGAAGTCCATTTTAGTTTCTGCTGGTGAAGTTTTGCCCAACTGTAACAGCCCTGAAGCTTAAAATGATGATAAATCTGATTTTATCACTTACTTTATAACAATGCCTCGAATGTATGTTACCTTAAAAGGATAAAGTGATCTTCAAACACCAAATTGTTTGTCATTTCTCAGGAGGGCAGGGTGGAGTTTCCTGTTTCAAAACGGACGCTGGCTCTATGGGTGGTGCAGTTATGTATTGAGATTTAGTGCGTATTTATCAGAAGAAATTGGTTTTCATTCATCAGCTGTTAATTTCCTGGCACTCTTGGTGCCATGTGTTACCAGCGAGCCTTAGGAGGACCCTGTGTTCCATCTTGTCTGTGTGATTCTGTCTCTGTCAGCTCACTGAAATTCTTGCAGTTGCCCGGTTTAGGGAGAGGTGTGGGGTTTCTTTGTTCCTACACTTATCCTATCAATATTTGTCATCCCAACATTTGTCATCCCTTGCCTTGTTATTTTTTAAGTTCATCTCTCATCCATGAAAGATGGAAAAGGAAGAGGCATATGCTGGCCCACCCTAGGGCCAGTGTCCAGATTATTTTGTCAGACCGTAAGCAAACTGTATATTCTGCAGGAAAGCTTATTTCTGCAGAACTCTCTGGAAATAAAACCAACCAGGCTTCGTGTGGAGCGGCAGCCTTGCCTGAAGCAGGTGTAGGGGAGGATCCTGAGCTGTGCTGTCCTTGCCGTTCTTGTCGCTGGCCTTGTGCACCACTTGTGAATGAACGGGAGGATAGCATCTTAAGGATTTTGTAAGGCTTGCATAGAAAGAGGACTTCTCCACAGTGCTTCTGAGCGATGAAATGCTTCAGTTATTTTTCTGGTCATGTACCTGTGGTGTGCAAGTTCAAAAAACATTCTGGTGCCGTGGTGGGACCCAGGTTGGCTGGCAGCAACACTTCAATTTACTGCTGTGCAGGCTGACTGTTTTAGTAGGTAGCTTGTTTTTCCCAAGGCTGCTGTAGCAGGGGATCGGAATTAAAGCCCTAATTGATGAAAACATCGATGATTAGAGCAATCAAGCGGGTTCCCCAAGAGGATACGCAGACCAGCAGCTCTGGCTGGGCTGAGGGTCAGCAGGGACTGGCACTTGTGCAAGCAGGTTGTCACCAGAGGACGGTGTCTGTTCCTTACGGATTTTAAACTCTTTTATCATACCCATCAGAATAGTCATCTAGGTTTCTGGTTTTCACCGCTGAACTTGAAGAAAAAAAAAAAAAAAAGAACACTTTTTTTCATAGGCATCATAGATAATTGTGTAGGCAGGGAGGGGAAAGCCCTTTCCCACTACAGCTCTGAAACAAGAAAGAGCTTTGAAAGAAAGAGAACTATTTTCTATGTCACCTCTCCAAGCTCCTGCTAGTCAGTCTCTGCTCAACAGCCTTTGCTGGCGTATTTGAGGTGTCATCTCCTCCTCCCTTGGTAGTTATCTCATGTAGGTGTGCAAAACCAGTTGATTACCATGTTCAGAACTCCTCGGGGCCCTCTAAATGGATGGGAGGAGTGTGTGAACGGGGTCGTTCGTGATGGCATGAGTCTCGGTCTGTCCTAGTGCCAGACCCATCTCTGCAGGTACTGGTGCTGAGTGCACCCAGGCTGTGGTGCTGCTGCTTGCTGCCTTTCTGAGAGTTAGCAATACCCACGTGCACTGCTGGAGGTGACTTCTCTCCTTTCTCTTTCAGTCTGTGGGCTCAGCGCTGTCCTCTGATATTCCCTCTGGGACTGAATCGGAAGAGGATGAGGATGGGATGAATGACATGAACGAAGAAGTGATGTCGTTAATATGGAGCGAGGATTTGAGAGTGCAGGAAGTACGCAGGCTCCTGCAGAGCGCCCGTCCTGTACGCGTCAATGTCGTGCAGATGCCAGAAGCTAGTGAGCACGAATACATAGAAGAGAAAGAAAACCGGTAAAAACTTTCTCTGTTTCTAGCAGGATTTCGTTAGCGTTTCACTCGGGTGAAAAATCACTTGAATATTTTTGGTGGTTTAAAGTAAAGTGCATCAAACCGGACAGTGAAATAGATTTTAGCCTGAACTGAACATTAAAGGAGGGAGGCCACCCTTCTCCCTTTTGAAACCTCCTGTTAGAGCCACTGTTCATCTAGTGGCCTCGCAGTCGTCCCCATCCTGCTGCTTTATTTTGGGGGTGTTAAAAGTGCATTCTTTAAAAAACAAAAGAAAAAAGCAAACTTCAGAACACCATTAACACGTAAAACGCTCTACAGAGGTAGGAAGCTGAAGGAATGCATCAAATTATTGCCTGACCTACCCAGCTGAGTAATCTAACGAGTCTAGAAAGTGTTTCCAGAGTAAATCGTAGAGAATTGTGGTCAGCATTCTTGGAAGCACGTTATTAATTCTGTACACAGGGTATTACTCGGTGTGATCACTAGTCATAGCAAGATCCCGTACGGCAATCGGCTTTGTTTTGCTTTCTCCTTTCACCTTCTTTCTGATACCGCTGCTGACTTGTCCGTAGCGCAGATTTGCCGAACACCTAGCTTTAAGGGAGGAATAGTGGCAAGCTTCAACGTGATGTCAGCTGAGTTACATCTTTGAGGTTAATCTTGTAAGGACCAAAGGTGGAGTTCAAAAGTTTGGTCTACTGAAAAGACAACATGCTATCTCACAGTTGGCGGAAAAAGTGGTCTGTCCAGTGCCTGTTGTCTGTAAGTGTATACATTTGGAAAAATCTTCTGTATTAAGCGATTGGCTTGGTTTTGCTTTTGCCTCCCCAACAGGTTGTTACAGCTGTGCCAGCGAACCATGGCACTGCCTGTTGGACGAGGAATGTTCACCTTGTTCTCCTATCATCCCGTTCCGACGGAGCAGTTGCCCATCCCGAAGCTGAATCTAACTGGTATGTTGGTCAAGAGTTTTCTTCCAAAGAAATTTGGTATTAACAGGACGTGATGGAGTTTTTTTTCAGTTGTTGTCCCATTTCTTTCTGAACCTCTTGTAAGTTTTGTAGCATCTTCTGTGTCTTTCTGCGAAGAGTTTCCTAGCTTAAGTGTGCTTTTTGGATTCACCTGGTTGCCTTTAATCTTTTGTTGTGGGCAGGCCGTGCTCCTCCGAGGAACACCACCGTTGATCTGAACAGCGGGAACATCGATGTGCCCCCCAACATGGCTTGCTGGGCCAGCTTCCACAACGGGGTAGCTGCTGGCCTGAAGATAGCGCCGGCTTCGCAGATAGACTCTGCTTGGATTGTCTATAACAAGCCCAAAATTGCCGAACTGGCGAACGAATACGCAGGCTTCCTCATGGCTCTGGGTCTCAACGGGCACCTCACGAAGCTTGCCACGCTCAATATACACGACTACTTAACAAAGGTGGGACCTTCCTTCAGCAGCAACAGAGAGAAATATCTGTAGGACTGGAATTCTTTAAAGAAAAGTCAATTAATTTATTTGAAACACTGAATGAGAGGTTTGTTGGTGTGGGGGAATCAGAGTTGCTTCATTAACATCACTAGTGCAGGACTTCATTTCTGGTTCAAAGATTTTTCATCGGTTTTATCGCTGAATCTTTCCTGATGGTGCACAGCTCGTTGGGACAGGTGAATGGAACAGTGGGGCGAGTGTTTCTGCTTTTCTGCCCACCTCCGCTACCTTTGGTTGCTGATATTTGTTTCCTTTCTCAGGGCCATGAGATGACAAGTATCGGCCTGTTGCTCGGCGTTTCTGCTGCCAAGCTGGGCACGATGGATATGGCCATTACGCGCCTCCTGAGCATCCACATCCCTGCCCTCCTGCCACCGACATCAACGGAGCTGGACGTCCCCCACAACGTGCAGGTGGCTGCCGTGATAGGAATCGGCCTCGTCTATCAGGGCACCGCTCACAGGCACACCGCTGAGGTTCTGCTGGCAGAAATAGGTGGGTGCTCACCCTGGAAAAATGGGATGCGGACCGGGAGAGTCACACGGTGTGAGTGATTTGCACAAGCATCCAGGAGCTGAGAATTTTAACATTTCTTTTAACTGTACATCTGCCACCACAATCTTCACCTCTCATTTTCCAAATGTGTTTTCAGCACTGGGTGGGGAAAAAATACATTCCTCTTGCAAGGACGGTCTTTTTGGCTCACCAGGTGGGTGAAGGTACAGCCATTGTGTCAGAAATTCTCCTGTTCTGAATTTTGTTTGAGGTTTTCTAAACAGCAATCTAAGAGCTGATTCTGAACAATAAATTTTGATCTGAATTGCTTCCTCGTTCTGCTCATGGTTCTTCTGATTTTGTTTGTAGCAGTTAGGTTCTTGTTCCTGTCTATATCTGACTTCAGTGAAAAGAGAGCCTAAGGCTTGTTAAATAGAGACTGGGGTACATTTTAAGGGTGAGATTGTTTCTGAGAATTTGATATGTGCAGTCTTCTCTAGCAACAGCTTCTGCACTCTGCTGAAAACATTCGGGTGGGTTCAGAGGTCTTTAAGTGCGTGCAGTGGTAACGTGGCGTTTTCACTGTCTCGGAACTGCAAGCACGTCACTCCATGCTGCTGCTGGAGGGGTTTGCCGTTCGGGGATGGATGGCTTAAGTGACAATTATTTGTAATTCCACTCAGAACTTTCCCTACTTTCTTGAACAGGGACAGAATTTTTTTCTTTTCCCCTCATTTCATTAGGACTGTAGTGCTTTAATTAAACAACGTTTACTTAGCTGGGATTTTAGAAGATGAACTTCCCTGCTTTGCTCTCTGCAGGCCGTCCCCCGGGCCCAGAAATGGAGTACTGCACAGACAGAGAGTCCTACTCGCTCGCCTCCGGGCTGGCCTTAGGCATGGTTTGCCTGGGGGTAAGTGCCTCTCTTCGTTTCAGCTGCAATTTGTAGAAAAATCGCTAATATTGGGGCGGGGTAATAAGAGCTGTTTCATCCTTGACTCCCAACTACTTTTGGCAGAAAACTTTTTTTTTTTTCCCCTCATATGGGCAGGCACTTCCTTATTATTTCTTCTCTTCATCCCTCAGCACGGCAGTAACCTGATCGGCATGTCGGACCTCAACGTTCCCGAGCAGCTCTACCAGTACATGGTGGGGGGACACAGGCGGTTCCAGGCGGGAATGCACAGGGAGAAGCACAAGTCTCCCAGTTATCAAATCAAGGTACGTGGCGATGGGGTTTTTTGATCTAAGTGATCATTTTCAGCTTGAGAGCCCGAGAGGTGCATGTCTCCGCACCCGGTGACTCCGAGTGCCTTTGCGCGTGGCTGCAGGCTGGCGCGCTCCTGGTCGGCTGCTCCGACAGTCCGCGTTGTGTTTTCGCAGGAGGGAGACACCATCAACGTGGACGTCACTTGTCCGGGTGCCACGCTTGCGCTCGCTATGATCTACCTAAAGACTAATAACAGGTACTAACCTTGCAATTGCTCAGACGGTTTGCAGTACCCTGTACCAGGCGTTTAAACTGCCGCTGCGCTGGCTCCGCTTTGCGTGGCACAAACCCTGTTCTTTCCTGTGCTCTGCAGATCCATCGCCGACTGGCTCCAGGCACCAGACACCATGTACTTGCTGGACTTTGTAAAACCAGAGTTCCTTTTGTTGAGGGTAAGGTTTTCTTTTGTTTAATTTCTCCATCTATTTAACAATACTGAAAATGCATCTTTTTTATAAAATTTTTAATCCAGCCCCCATGCCTGTCATGCAGAGTCCTTTAGCGAGCTGGTAACCTCGCCTGCCAGCCGAACACGTACCTTCCAACAACGTCTGCTTGTAGTAAGGCAGCTCGCTTGTCCTAGAGACAGAACTATTGAGAAATATTTGAATCGTACATTTTATGTGGAATGTTAATTTAAATGTGTAGGTGAATTTTTATAGCTTTTCCTGAATTAATTTCACAGATAAGAAATAAGTTAGGCCTCGGTATCTGTTATCAGTACGTAGTGAATTTTCATCTCAGTTTACCAGCTACAGATACAGACTTTGCAAGGATTTATTCCGTGGTTCTTTTTCCTGCAAGCAGGATTTGCATCTCTTAAAATAAAGGTGATTTTGTCACTTATGATATGGAGGCTGAGGAACAGTGAAGAAGCTGCTGGCGGGTGGCTGGATTGTCTGCGTTCTGGGTGCATTTAGTACATTAAAAAATACCATTGGTGTTTGTGTTGGGTTTTTTTCTTATGTTTTGGCTTTCTCACTTTATTCTAGACCTTGGCTCGATGCCTGATTCTGTGGGATGACATCCTGCCCGATTCCAAGTGGGTTAATAGCAACGTGCCTCAAGTAGGTATTTACACTCAGTGTTTGCTGCCCAATTTTCCATCTCACTGGATTCTTCTGCGTGTGAACCCTTTCTTAGTCGCATGAGCTGCCCAGGAAAACGTGTTAATTGTGTTGGCATGACAGCGATGGTGGCTACGTTGGACTCCTGGCCCGTTACGGCAGCACTGGGGGGCTCCCATCGCGTCATGCTAGAGGAGAGAGGGTTGAGGAGGGATGGTGCCAAATGGAGAAAGGGATCAAACTTCCTTCCACGTTGCCCAAGCAAGCAGCCAGGTGCAAAATAGCTGCAGGGGGGTTTCACTGAGCATTGCAAATAACGTAGATAAGCATCTGTCAGAAATACGGGATGTGGATGGGCTGCCTGGCCTCTGGAGGTCTCATCCCATTCTCTTTTCTCTCGTATTTGAGCACATACAGTAACGTCATGCTTTGAACGTAGTCTTGCCATTGTTTTAGAAATCTTTGAGGGACCAGGAGCATCGAAAGGTGTCCCTTTTGGATCAGAAGTACAACGGAGCAATAGCACGTGGAAAAAAAAAAACCAACAGCTTTTCTGTGTTTGTGGAACGGACCTGTTCTGTGTCACTTAGGAATCCTTAATGCTCAGAGTTTCAGTTAGTTAATCAGTTTCCCCTGAATTAATTTTTGTCTCTCTTAACGCTTTTTGCAGATTATAAGAGAGAACAGTATGTCTCTTCATGCAACAGAGCTGCCTTCATCTGAAGACCTGAGTTTGGAAACACTGGCGTAAGTAACGTGTAAAAAATTCTTCTGAAAAATGCAGCTGAAGGCTAGAGATACCAATATGGAAAAAAAAAATTCTCCCTTGATATTTAGGGAGTTTTGTTCTGTTTTCTGTAAGGGATAAGTCAGTCTTTACAATTTCCTTTTTTTTTAATTATAAAGGGGTTTGTGATGCGTATTCAGATGAGGAAAAGAACCATTTAGTCATTTCCTGTTTGTGTTGCTTATTAGGCAAGCTCATGTCTACATCATTGCTGGAGCCTGTTTGTCACTGGGATTTCGATTTGCTGGTTCAGAAAATCTGGCAGCATTTAAATGCTTGGTAAGAAGTTTTTATTTTTTTCCCCTCATTTTCCATAGAGCTGTAAGTTATCTTTTGTGTCTGTATTTAGTATGCGTGTCTTTTCTTTCCAGTACAAATACGCAACAGATTTCCTGAAGTGTTTGTCAGCACCAACAGCTTCAATAGTAAGTTCTTTCTACTTTTTCCCCGACGAGAAGGAGGCTTTGTTGTGTAATGTACTTTAATTACCCTCACCAAAACCTTAATGGAAACAAACCCGTCCCTTTTACTTTTCTGTATCACAGACTATTTATAGACTGTGGCGGGGCTGTGAATCATTTTTGTTAAGGACTTTGCTGGTTCTTCGCTCTCCCTTTGTCTGTGGAATGTGGTTTTCAAGCTCTGGGGTAGAAAGCAGCGTATTAGACCGACCAGAAGCGTGAGTTTGACCGCAGAAGCGTAATCGTGCCTTCTCTGTTCTGCTTGCAGACAGGTCACTATAACCTCGAAACATGCTTGAGCGTCTTGCTGCTGTCTCTTGCGATGGTGATGGCTGGCTCGGGAAACCTCAAGGTCCTCCAGCTTTGCCGTTTCATGCACAAGAAGACAGGCGGAGAGATGAACTACGGGTTCCACCTGGCTCACCACATGGCTCTGGGGCTCCTCTTTCTGGGAGGAGGAAGGTAACTTGCCGTTTCCAAAGGCAGGTTTTTTTTCTCCTTTCGCCTCTCCTGCAAAAGTTGGAGCAGTGTACAATTTACGTGATTTTTATTTTTATTTTTAATAGCATATGGATGGATAAAGATGTTTGCTATTGCAAATGAAAGTCCCGTTGTTTTCTAGATGCTGCGTTACTGGAATGCCCCAGGAATGTTTCTGCCCTGTGTTTATTTTCTATGCTACATGTTTATTTTGGCTGCTACAGGGACACGTTTGTCAGTTCCTCCCTTGTGTGTGCTTTGCTACTGTCCGTCCCTTCCCTGGGACTCCAGAGTATTTGGAACACCTTTGTTAGCGTTGAAACTAACAGTGAATGGTTTTCTGCAGATACTCGCTGAGCACTTCAAATTCTTCGATTGCTGCTCTCCTCTGTGCTCTGTACCCTCACTTCCCTGTTCACAGCACGGACAATCGGTAAGGCTGTGCCGTGGTTCGTATTTCCTTAAGCTAATCATCTTGTTAGCAGAGAGCTGCTTGTCTAGAGGCATATGAGCTAGAAGTTTTGCCTGGACCTCCATAAATAAATTGTTTTGAGATTAAAAAAAAAAAGTAAAAGAATGGTAGAAATAAGTGAAGATGTGAGACGATGGTAGTGATCTTTGGTCAGTGGGGAAATGCAAGCGGGTTTCCTGAGGCTCAGTGATGTACTCCTGTGACTTAACTGTTCCAGTTGGCACAGCTGAAAAGATTTTCATGCAACATCTGTCCCCTTATAACTCTTAATCAGATTTAGTTGTGGTTCATTAAGTCCTGTTCTGTTAGCTAACCCATACATGTTTAAAAAAATATAAAACCTACTCTGCTACTATAAATATCTCCTTAGTTTCATCAACAGCTGTATTTGTTTCTTGAGCTGTGCGTGGTTTGGTTTTCGGGGATTATTCCCCGCCTGTACTGCACAGTGCTGGGATCCTTGTTCCCCCACACAGGTACCACCTTCAGGCTTTGCGTCACCTGTACGTGCTGGCGGCAGAACCCAGGCTCCTAACGCCCGTCGACGTGGATTCAAACACTCCTTGCTACGCCCTGATAGAGGTGACGTACAAGGTACCGTGCCCGGGAGCCTCTGAGGAGGTGTGGGAGACAGCCGAGGGCTCTGCTGCACCAAAGGCACGCTGTTCTCATTGTTGTGGCCAGCAGCCTCGGGTTTGTTTTCGGGTTGTGGTGGAGATGAGCCAAATTCTACGCAAGTCATTGAAGGGTTGTGCTCAGCCCACTCACACCTTGCGAGTGCTTTGATGTCGCCTTGAGAGCGGAGTACAGGACGAGTAAAAGGCACCGCAAAGTCTTCAAACAGTCGAGTGTGTCCCAACTGACCCAGGGTCAGCGCTCTTTCTGAAGAGGAAGGGCTTTCAAAGGCAGATGTGGTTGGAACCATCTGTGGTTTAACAGCCTGCTCCTAGTTCTGCTGAAACGGGCGACTTGGTGTTTCTCCGTGGTGCTCGCGTTACGTGTCTTTTGGGGAAGAGCCCTTTCTGCAGGGTTTGTTTTGTCCAGGCTCACGTGAGGCAGGTGATGCTCGTGAAAGGACTAAAGGGTTTCTGGGATTTCAGGGGAGGAGAGGTGCCGCCTGGATCCCTTGTGGCTCTGGCAAAGGGTTCTGCGTGTTCATAATGAGGTTTCCTTCTCAAACCTTCAGGTTTCAGTTGACGCGTGCCTGCCTCGCACAGCGTTACGTGTTGATCCATGGGTGGGAATAACACCTTTCATTCAGGCTCGTGTTTCCTGACCGTTGAAGGCACTGCTGAGCCAGGTGTTCGCTCAGGGCTCGGGAACAGAAACTGACTGACCTCTGCCAGTGGCGTTGTGATAGCTGTGATGCGCGTTTTCTTTCTTTTCCCACGAAAATGAGCTTTAATCTGTGAATACTGGTGGTGTTTTGAAGGGCACGCAGTGGTATGCAGAAGCCACGGAGGAACTGATGGCACCCACGCTTCTTCCAGAGCTTCACTTACTGAAGCAGGTAAAGAAAGTCTCGGTTTCCATGGAGAATGTGATCACCCAGTTTCCGTGTCCCCAGCAGTGCAAGAACAGAGGCTTGGTGACTTTTGATTCCCTGTCCAACCTTAGCCAGACTCTGGACAACACTGTAACGACTCTGACAACAGTTCTGTCGCTGCGGAGCATGGGTTGAATTATGTGCTTCTCTTTGGTCTTGATCAGAGCGCTTTGGAGATCTGATGCAGGAGGGAGTTCCTTGCGCCAGAAAGCGTCACTGTAGGAGGGACAAAACTAGGTTCTTCCTGAGTTTTCGGGGTGGGTAATGCTATGAAAGGGCACATACCCCTGTAAGGGCCCAGAAGGAACTGTAGGCATGTATAGAAAACTCTTTAATTTTGTGATTCTGGTTCTATATACTAATAAAAATGCTTGCATTGACAGATCAGAGTGAAGGGACCACGGTACTGGGAGTTATTAATCGATTTAAGCAAGGGAACGAATCATCTAAAGTAAGTGTTCTTTATATATAAATAATAAATTCTTATAGTCTTTATATAGCTGTAGATTCCTTATAATGCCTAACTGAATAGTGACCTTGTAGTAATGTGTTTTTAAAAATAGTTTTAAGACCTCGTGTACGTGTAACACCTACGGTTCGGAAAGAAGTCTGGTTTTGATCGGTTCACTGTTGTGTGTTTGCCAGCGCTTCAGGGTGAAGAAAGAAACTGCGTAGTTGGTTTCACCTATTGATGTGAATAATTCATGCAAAAACAGGGCAGGGGAAAACCTGATAGTAAAAACCGCAGATATTGGCAGTGGGATGGAGCAGTACCAGAAACCATCTAAACTCATGGTTTTAGTTCAGTTTTGAGTGGCTGTGATGTCACGTTTCCCAGACTGTTGATACAGTAGTTAGCTAACTGTTACTGCCTTGTGAAATACTATTTTTCTCATGTTACGTGAGGTATACAAAGTACTGCTCGCTGCGTTCTAGCTCTCCGTTGGGCAACTGTGAAAAACAAATCTTACCGGAATGCAGTATCTGTGGGTAAAATCGTTCTCAGCTTTGCTCTTAACAGCCCCCAGCGTGACTTGTTGCTGTCAGTAGTGTCGAAGCAGCCAGCTGTGTCTTTCACGATTTTTCTAGTTAATTTAAATTGAAACTTACCTGTCCTCTGGGTCTGCAGATGCTTTGAATCCATCAGCTCTCATGTCACACCTTGTCCCCAGCCCTGTGACATGGCAGGGACCTGGCTGGCAGCGTTTGGCTGATAAATGCACATGGGGGAAAGAATTTTCCCCATCTTACTACACGTGCATAGCTGCTCCATTGTTATGCTAAACAGGTAGTTTCAGTACAGATAATTTAGTTATTTTAAGGATGCCCAGTGCCCACAGTTAATGGTGGAACCGATGCTCTAAACCAGGTAAACACGCAGCTGCTTTGCAGGAACTGCTGCACGCTTATAAGGCTTGGTCAGGAAGAGCAGGGTTTTGTTGGCTGGTTTTGGTTCTTTACATGGGAAAGGAGCATTACAGCACGCCTTTGAAGCTGTGCGTACCACCTTGCGTGGTTTTCCCTGGTGCTGGGAGCTCATCCTAGCAGAGTCTAGCCAGAACCTGCCGTGTTCAGGAAGCTGGAGCCCTTCTGTCAGTAGGGCTCATCCCTTCTTTGTCACCATTGCCTGCCATCACGTCACCGTTTGATACCAGCCTGCCCCGCGTGTGCAGAGATTTCTGTGTAGATGCAAGAGGGGCAAGGGTTCAATGATCAGAACAAAGCCCCAGGGGGGATATTTTTGTCTATGAGCTACTGAGTTCACCTTTGCTTTACAAGTCTGCCCCGTGTGTACGTGTCCATGTAAAATAAGCGCTGCTGTTGTTATTTCAGGTCGATCCTTTCCAAGGGCGGCGTCTTGTACGTGAAGCTGAGGGCTGGGCAGCTCTCCTACAAGGAGGACCCCATGGGCTGGCGCAGCCTCTTAGCACAGACTGTCACCCACCGCAACTCCGAAGCTCGGGCTTTCAAGGTATGGCTCCCACACGGGTTTCCAGCCGGGAACGCCGCCCCTGGAAGGGCTGAGGGAAGCGCAGCGGGTGGTGCTGTGTTATTTCCAGCACCCGGCTCTGCCACAGGGTTACGAGTACTGAAGTTACTTGCTTTGCTTGAGGGAAAGGAAGTCTGGCGGCTTTCACAGGGCATGCGATGAGCCTGAGCTGAGAGCAGCTCTGTGAATGTACGTTTGCCGTGGGCAGGCAGAAGCGTTGGACGTGTTTTGCCCGTGATGTGCTTTATGTAGGTTACGATCTTCTCGCTTGTGTGCTGGGGAAGGAAGGGTTGGGTATCAATTGCTATCGAGTTTCTGGAATAAAACCGAAAAGTTCATTTGCAGAGTGTGTTTTAATCTGTTTTTTAGCCAGAAGCAATTTCAGCTTTCACTTCTGATCCTGCTCTGTTTTCGTTCGCTGACTATTTCTGCAAACCAACGGTGAACATGGGCCAGGTATGGTGCCTAGATGCGGACTGGCAGGGGCTCTGCTTGTGCAAAGAGAAAGAAAGTGGGAAAAACCCGTGCTAAGCTGAGGGACGGGATTCAGTCCTTCCAGTAGAGGGGACAGGGAACATTCTAGGGGATGTTTTGTAATACAAAGCATACACCAGTGCTGACCCGGCAGGTTCTGTTGAGTTGGTTTGGGTTTTTTTCCCAGTGGTTACATCGCAGTTGCAGAATGTGTTTGACAAACACCGAGAGCCCTGTTCAGCGTCCTGAGCACCGAGGTGAAGTGCCTGCAGGAGGGTTGGGTGTTCTGCGTTGTATTTCTCTGCACGAAACGACTGAAGGGAGGGAATAACATCTAGCTGCGTTGTGCCTGGTTTTAGAGAGCCCAAGAGTGAAGGGAAACTGTCGTCCCGCTAGCTGTCCCTGGTTTACGCAGTGTCAGTGCATGGGTTTACTTTAATGGAAGGAAATGTGAGCAATGCAGGAACCCAAAATAAATTTGATGGAGCGTGTGCGCTTCGTTAAACACGTGTCTTTTATCAGAAACAGGAAATCCTGGATCTTTTCTCCTCAATTCTGTATGAGTGTGTCACCCAAGAAAATCCAGAGATGCTGCCCACGTACATAGCGATGGACCAGGTGGAGTAACCCCTGTTTTCTGTTTGTTTTAAAGCGGTGCTTCGGCACGAGAGTGTTGTTCATTGAGCGTGATTTTTGTAGAAAAGAGAAAGAAAGAAGGGGAGACATAGCGAGCTCCCAGGGAGATAGCAGAGATTTTTAAAGCGAATTGGAAACCAATCTAAGTTAATGGGGACTGAGATGACAGCAGGAACAGAAGCTGGCGGCTTTTCTCAGCAGATGCTCGGAAGGACAGGCTTAGGGAGATGGGGGTTGAGCATTCGTTTACTTCATGTTTGACAGCAACACTTTTTTCCTCCAGCAGTTCCCATTCTCACCATCTCTTTGTATTTCCCTCTGCTAGGCTGTGAGGAGGCTGGAAAGAAGAGAGATGTCCGAGACGTTTGAGCTGTGGCAGATAAAGCTGGTGTTGGAATTCTTCAGTTCCAGGAGTCACCAGGAGCGGATGAGCAGCAATCCGAACCGAGGACTCTTCATGAACTCCGAGTTCCTGCCTGTGATGAAGTGCACTATTGATAACACTCTGGATCAGTGGCTCCAAGGTAAAGATAACGTCAATCCCACCGCCGTGATCGCAGTTCTTGTCTCTTTCCTGCTCCCAGTTGACTTTTGCCTCAAAAGTACTGAAAAATAATTGAGGGGACGGCACTTGCATGTTGGCATAAACCAACTTGTTCTCCGTTTAGTGTGTTGGGACCGAAACATTCCCTGAAGAGCTCTGTTTGGTGGGAAGTTTAGCTCATGTTGAATTTTATATTTCCCAGAGAAAATGCTTTCCTGATATTGCCCTGGGAGAATTTTCTAGGACCAAAAGCAAGGGCTGACCACAGCAGAAGCAGAGTGCCAGCCTGCTCCGCGGGGAGACGGAGAATTTTTCCAGCAGGCTATTTCTGTGGCAATGCCGATGTGTCCTCCCGCCAAGGCTCCCTCGATGTGATGAGTGTCTTGTGTCTTACAGCTGGAGGGGACGTGTCTCTGCATTCCTACCTGAGCGGGCAGCCCCCGGAGGAGTCTCAGCTGAGCATGCTGGCCTGCTTCCTCATCTACCACTCTGTCCCCACGCCGGGGCAGCTGGCCGCCAGCGGCTTGGAAGGTGAGGCTGGGATGCGGGGTGCGTGCACTCGGGTGGCACGGAGGCGTGCTCCTGGGTTTGGCCCAGAGAGGGGTGTGTTGTGCAGATGATGCGGCAGCATGTGTTTCCTCTGGAAGCTGCTCTGTCGGTTTTCAGTCTTGGTTAATTGTCTTCTACCTGGACATAAAAGGAAGAGGCTTTATGCAGGACTAAAGAAGCTGAAATTAGCCCGGAAAAAAAGGAGGTTGCTGCCGTGGTAGTTGAATTTGGGCTTTCTTAAAATTCTGTTATAAAAATCTTACTTTTTAAGCAGTGTCACAACAAAACGAGCAGCAGTGAGCGCATCTCGAGGTCTGCCCTGAGCTCTGTCTGGCTCTCCTTCCTCTGGGGACAGTTCTTTAACCAGGCAAGCGTTACACCGGGACGTGCTCGTTCTTTTCTCCCTTTCTTTCATCTCTTTAGGAAGCACGAACTTCTCCGAGCTGCTTTTGAAGTTCAAGCGGTTGAATGTGCCGGTGCGCGCGCTGCTGAGGCTCGCTCCCCTGCTGCTGAGGAATCCCCAGTCCATGGTGCTGTAGGGCGCTGGCCGGGAGGTCCGCAGCGCTCCTTCGGCTGCGGTTACTGAACGCAGAGCCCGCTGGCTGTCGTTTCGTGCTTTTCAAAAACAGGTAAAAAGTGCTCGAGTTTTGTAACGCCTCAGACAACATGAACTTCAAACTTGTCCCCGGATGTGGTGACTGTGACCAGGAGTTATTTATAAATTGTTAAAATGAATTAAAAAAAAATTGTAAAAGTGAACTAATAATAAATTTACTTTTTTAACTAAGGGTTGTTTATGTATTTTTGGGGTGAGTTCTGAAAAGACTTCGTCTGGGAACCATGCAATTTCTGTGGTTTTTATAACTTCTTGTGATGTATCCTCATCTCCTTCGGCGAGGCACTGTGGATTTTAGGACAGGGGCAGCCTAGAAGACGCCAAACTTGCTTTTCCTCGTGGGTCTCGGGCTGGAAGGGCCAGCAAGCCCCCTGGCATGCTGCTCACGTCGTGCCAAGTGTGCTTTTCATGGCTGGTATGACCTTTCAGTCTCAGGCAGTAATTTTTTTTTTTTTTGGTCTCATAAAGGCTCCTGCATCTCTCCTCCATAAGCACACACCCTCTGTAGGTCCAGACTGCTCTGCTCCCACTCACCTGCGACATACTCACGACTGCACTGTTTACATCTTTCTTTTTTTTGGTCTTTTGTAATCTTTGTTCTGCAATTAGTCAGTGGCTGCTGAGAAAACACCTGCCTCCGCTCTGTTACCTCTCTCCGCTGCCCTGCCTTGTGTCTTTCCCCAGGGTGCTGCCCTCGGAGCGCGGCTGCTTCCATCTCTTCATTTTTCATAAACCAGGTGGAGTGACTCCAGTAGAAGCAGCCGGAGGTTGGATGATGACTGCTCGAAAGCAGCCAGAGCTGAGCTCTGGGACTCTGCTTGTTCTGAAGTTCCACATTTGGTCTCGCTCTGTGGGACTTCTGCTGGTCCCTTTTTTCCAAACCTTCAACAAGGGAAGCTGGTGGATTTGAGGGGGGGGACAAAGGGACAGAAGGAAGAGAAGAGTGATCATGAAGAAAGCGGAAAAAAAAAATTCACAAACCTTCAAAAATGTTTTTAAAAATAATGTTTGACATCTCTAAACCTCAGCTCCTTACATCCCAGCCTCCTCCCCACCTCCTGAAGCTGTTGATCTGATTTCCCTGGGCACCCGCAGCAGAAAGTCCGTGTTTCGTTTCGTTGAGTCTTTAACCAGTGTCGTGGACGAAGAGCTCAAAGCTCCTGGAGCTGCAGCGGGGTTGGGGTCTGGCGTGGGGAAGGAGCGGGTGGGTTTCCCCGCAGCTGGAGGGGGGAAGGAGCGGGTGGGTTTCCCTGCATCTGGCGCGGGGAAGGAGCGGGTGGCTTTCCCTGCATCCACGAGCTGTGGCCAGTGACCTGGGGGTGACGGTGTCCTGCATCCTGCTGCTGCCTCGGGGTCAGGACAGGTGTTGCAAAAATAGGATGAGCTTGTGGGTGGACAAAACACACCCATCACCCCCTCCAAAGGTACCTTCTTGTGTAAATTAAAGAAACCCGTTACCCTGCACAGACCCCCGTGTCCCTGGGCGCAGGGCTCAGCCCGGCTGGGGGCTGTGCGGCTTGGGGAAGTCATTTTCTTCCCTCTGCATTGAGGAAATGGGAAGCGGTGCACACTCGCCTCCCCCAGCAAACGCAACCCTGCGTTCCCCAGCTCCCCCCCGGCTCTTTACAGGACGAAGGTTTTCCAGCCCCTGCTGCACCCGCAGAAGGAAGGGCGCAGGTTTCCCTCTTTTTTTTTTTTTTGCCGTGTGTGTGCTGGAGGAGGAAAAGAGCCGACAGCGTGAATGCTGGAGGTTGAGTGAAACCCCAAGTGAGGGTGTGCTGAAGCTTGTCCCTCTCCTGCTGCAGAAAAGGGGGTTTGTCCCCCAGTCCCAGGAGTCGTGGGCAGTAGGTCCAGGCTCCATCCTGGTGGAGCTGGAAGGTGAGGATGCATTTAACCACAACCCAAACGGGGGGAAAAAAAAAAAAATAAACCAGGCTTTGAGCAAGCCCTGCGAGGAGATGCAAAGCGCAGCCGAGCTGCACGAAGCCCAGCCAGGCTTCCTGTTTCCTTTTTAAGGTTTAACAGAATTTGAAAGCAGCCGCCGCCGCGACCTGGACCAATGATGTGGGCAGAGCGGCGAGGGAGCTTCAGCTCGGGGTGCCTGGCGCCCGTTACGAACACCAGCGCCGCTCTCCTGGCCTCACGTCGAGCCCCCGGGGGGCTGCCTCCAGTCCTGGGGGGCTGCTTGGGCCCCGGGGTCCCCCAGCTGCCAGGGTAAGGTGCTACCGGCTGCTTGCGGGCGGTTTTATGGTGCTGGGTAATTTAGCTGCTGGGTGTGAATTGCAAAAAAAATTAGAAATGCAATAATTCTGCAATGCCTCGGGCTGCTCACGCTGCTGGGTGGTGCTCGGGCTGGGCTCTCCTGGGGGGAATATTTTAAATTTTGTTTAAACTGCACGTGCTGGCTGCTGGTGGGGTTTGGGGCTTTGCCCCGTCCCTGAGCCCCTGTGGAGCTGGGGGGGGCTTGGCTGGGGGACCCCTGGCTGCGGTGGGGTGGGGAGGGGGACTTCAGCAGGGTGCCCCAGGAGGTGCAGAGGGCGAGGCACCTGGGGACCCCTCCTCTGCCCAGGAGCGAGGGGTCCCCTGCAGCATCCCCTCTCTGTGCCCAGCACCTGGAGCCCCCTAGATCCCTCACAGGGTCTCACTCGCCCCCACCATGGGTGGGTGGCCCCCCTGCTGCCCAGCACGGGGGCTCCTTGGGGCAGCACGGAGCTGGGGGGACATGGGGACCCATCTGCAGCACCCCCAGGTGTCCCCCCCCCTCACGCAGGGGTCCCGTGCTGGGATAAGGGGGGTGGCAGCTCCCGGCACAGCTCGGGGGGTGTCCGGGCTCCGCTGGCGTCACACCCGGGCACCCCGGCTGCTTAGTCACCTCTCGGGGGGTTATTTTCGCGCCGTGCTCGCATGCTGTTTGCATGTTCTCCCCTGGGCTTCGGGCGAGGGATGGTGGCAGCGCCGTGTCCCCTCCCACCCCCGCGTCCCCCCACGCCGTAGGGATCAAAAGCATCCACCCAATGCACCCCAGTGCATCCCAAACCCCGCTCGTGTTTCCCGACGGCCGTCCTGGACCCGAGCCAGGGGTCAAGCATCCCTTGGGATGCTGGCAGGAGGCTGGGGTCCCCCCTCTGTCCCCTCCCTCGCCCTTGGGGACATCCCCACTCTTTCCTTCCCTCGTTATTTTTTTTTTTTTAATTTTAATTTCCATCCCTCGGTGCCTTCAGAGCTCCCTGCTGTGGCCGTGGGGGTGACCGTGGCTCCTCCAGCCCACCCCATGGACCACGGTGCCGGCTCCGGAGCTTTGTCACCAGCACTGGGGACACTGATCCCAGCACGGTGGCCTCATGGCAGCTGGACCGCCTGTTCGGGGCAAGCCTTCCCCACCACCCTTTCCCCATCACCCAGTTCCCCTTTTCGGCTTCGGGGTGCTCAGGTTTTCGGCAACAGTGACCTCTGTCGGCACCGCCACCGGGGCCCCGTGTCACCGCTTTGGCCCCCGCCGTCACCCCCTGCATCCCGCGCATCCTCCACGCCTGCCGCCTCTCTTCCCCTTCCCATTTTTTGGCACAAAACAGGAAATCAGTTGGTTTTCCCACCCTCCGAGCATCACCCCCGGCGTGCCCTTGCCGGCGTTTCGGTCAGCATCTGCCGGCTCTGCTCCGAACAGGAGAAAAATTCCCGAAAGGTCTCCGCAGGGCAGCCCAGAGCCCGAAAGCTCGGCGGGGATGTGATTTCAGAGCCGCGCGGCCAACCTCCGTGACTTGTGTCAACAGCGATGCTACAACCGGTGACTAATCCCGGGAGCGCAGAAAGCGAACAGCTCCTCTCCGTTCACCTTGCAAACCTGTCTTTTTTTTTTTCACATTTTAAAATAATAGTAATAATAAGGATAATAATAGTAATAATAATAATAATTAAAAATACAGATGATTTTCCAGGCAGGAGGGGAAGGGAGTGTTTTGGCTCGGTGGAGGATGCTGAGCCGGTGTCACCGATGTCACCAGTCCCCTGACCGGAGGATGGCGATTCCTGCCCGTACCCCTGCCCGTACCCCTGCCTGCTCGGGCCGAGGGGCCTGACCCCCGGGAGGTGCTGCCGGCACCCCTGCGGCTCCGTGCCGGGGACAGAGGGTGGCTCAGCACTTCGGGGGCAGCTGCAGGTGGCGGCGAGTTCTAGAGGGCGGTGGGGCCGCGGCGGCGGCCGGGGAGTGACTCAGGCGCTTTGGGGCTCTGTGGTTTTGCTTTCATGGTTTTGCTGTGACTTTGCAACTTGGGTTTTTTTATTTTTTAATTTTTTTTTTTTCTGCGTGGGAAGGCAGGTGCTGGCGTGCCCGGGAGATCGGCCATCCCCTGGGATCCCGGCCATCCTGCGGGATCCCGGCCGGCTGCGGGGATGTTTCGGGGTCTTGCTCCCACCCATCCTGCAGCCGGACCCCAGGGGTGATGCGGGTGCTGGCATCTCACGCGTGTGGTCCCCTGGGACCCGCATCTCCCAGGATGCGGCAGCAGGGGCCAAGCATCCCCTGGTCCCACCAGGAAAACCCCCCTCGGGATTTATCCGCTCCAGAAACACCCCCAGTGCCCAAACTAGGAGAGAAACCCAAACCTCCTGCTGCTGCCTCCCCAAAGGCACCTCCACCCCCGCACCCTGCTCCCCGCCAGCCGTGTTGGGCAGGAAAACGAAGCCAAGGTGCCATTTCCAGCTTGGTTTTCTCTTTTTTTTTTTTTTGCGAATTTTCTTCTGTAGCTGTTATTTTTCTGCTCAGCCCCACAGCCCGGCGAGGGCTGGAGCTCCGTGCAGCCTCTGCTTTCCCTGATGCTCCCCCCGGGACCCAGCTGCAATGATTTCCACCCTTTGGGACTTATTATTCTCTTTTTAGAAGGGAAAATTGGATTTTTGACAACGACAAAAATTTACCAAAAAAAAAAACCCCAAACCCAAAACCAAACCAAACCCACAACCCCTATCCTGCAGAAAACTCTGGCTTTCTGTAAAGCTGACCACCAGCACGTTTCCCTTTCTTGTTGCAATATTTGGGGGGTTCAGGGGGTGGGATGAGTGTTTTCTGACCACGTACCAGCCCCCCTCCTCCTCCTCCTCCTCCTGGTGCCGTGGGATGCTCGTGGGGTGGTTTTCTCCCCCGAAATAATTTGGGCAGAGGGAGATAAATCCACCTGCACGGGTGCGAGGTTCAGCGAAACACCCCCAGGGCTGCAGCGGTCCGAACCCCCCGGGACAACGCCTGGAACCAGAGAATTGGCCTCGAGCTCCTGCCGGGAGGGAGCACCCGGGGCCGGTGACTTTCGCTCCTGGGGTGAGAAGCGGGGGAAGCCGCGGGTGGCTGCTCCTGGGGCGGTTTTTCCGCGGCCGCTCCTCTCAGCAGATAGAACCGGAGGCTGAGGTCGGGGGATGGCGCTGGAAGGGTTAAAGCCACCACGGGGACATCGAGGGGACCGATGGCTGGATGCTCCCTGGGATGCAGGGACACCCGGCGTTGCCAAACCCACCGGATCGGAGCCGCTCCGGTGTTGTAAATTTTTTTTTTTTAATTTTTATTTTTTTTTAATGCAGAATTTGTGAAATTACCGCAGCCCCCGCGCCCCCCCCGGCCGCTCGCCGCAGCCTGACTCATCCCCGAAGCCCGGCCGCGGCGGGGAGCGCAGACCTGCCGGGAAGCCAATTTCGGGTCGGTTCATTTTCTTGAAACATAAAAAAAACCCCATACCCCCGGCCACGGCGAAATCCTGTGAATAGAAATCGAGTGGGGGGAAAAAAATAACACGGGGTGGGGCGGCAGCAGGGGGACTGTCACCAAGGGGGTCCC
>WKFP01014699.1:121076-132714 GCA_011057875.1 Pterocles orientalis
GCACACCCCTGACACACACCTTACACACCCCTTGCACCGTTTGCACACCCCTTACACACCCCTTGCACACCCCTTACACACCCCTTACACACCCCTTGCACGCCCCTTACACACCCCTTACACACCCCGTACACCGTTTGCACACCCCTGACACACCCCTTGAACCGTTTGCATGCCCCTGACACACCCCTTGCACACCCCTGACACACCCCTGACACACCCCTTGCACCGTTTGCACGCCCCTGACACACCCCTTGCACTGTGGGCACACAGATGACACACACCATGCACGATGTGCACCCATCTTACTCACGCCTTGCACGGGGCGCACACCCCTGGCCCGTGCTTGCTCTGCACACCCACACGCCGTGCACAGCCCCTTGCACGCCCCGCACGCTGCCAGCGGCTCTAGCAGCCGGTGTCACCCGCAGCGCCCGATTTCATCCTGGAAGAAAAAGAAAAAAACCCAAACAGCCACCCCCGGCCTCGTGTGCAAGGTTCGGAGCTTTGCTGCCAGAGCAGACGCTGGGGTGGCCCCCGGGGCCCGATGGCAGCCGGTGTCCCCCCACCCCGGGTGACAAACGTGGTTTGGGGTTTTCGGGGTCACCTCCATGCTGAGCGCTGCTCCGTCTGCCAGCGGGACCCCCACCCTCCTCGTCACCCGTCCCTCGCCACCTCCGCTGATCCCCGCGCGATGGGGATGCGCCCGGCGGGACCTTTGGGACGTGGCTCCGGTCGCGGCTCCGTCCCTCCATCGGGGACCAGGTCGCGGTGGCGGAGCGAGGGGCTGCGGGGGGCACGGGGCGGACGCTGGGTCTGTTTTCTGTTCTGGGTTCTGCGTGGGCGGCTCACGCGAGCAGGGAGGTGACACCAGAACAGCCCGTCCCTACAAACACGGACGGGTTCCGGCGCGTTGGCAGGGCTCGCGTGCGCCCGTCATTTTTTGGAGAGCCGCCACAGCCGCTGGCTTCACCCCCTTTTTCTCCCAGTGAACAAACCGGCCCCGACCTTGTCCTTGTCCCTGCTGTCCCGGACCATCGCCGGGGGATTTCCACCGGAGCCACGTCCCAAAGGTCACCTCGCTCTTGGCACGCTGGACGCGGGCGGCGAGCGATGGAGTTGCCAAACCCTCTTCTTGCTGCCACCTCGGTCCCTGCAGCATCCGCCCCCTTGGGGACACCGGGTGGGCGATGCCACGTCCCAGCCCCAGTCCAATTAGCAAATTAACCAATTAGCAAAACCCCCGCTGGCACCCGCAGCGCAGAGCTGCCGTCGGGTGCATCCCTGTGTCCCACGAGGGAATTAGCGGGAGGTGACAAGGGATGGGTGACAAGGACAGTGGGGGTCCTGCGCCGCCATCAGCGCAGCTGCCGTCGGGTGCATCCTTGTGTCCCACGAGGTGACGAGGGACAGGTGACAAGGACACTGGGGGTCCTGCACCACCATCAGCTGCCGTCGGGTGCATCCCTGTGTCCCACGCGGTGACGAGGGACGGGTGACAAGGACACTGGGGGTCCTGCACCACCATCAGCTGCCGTTGGGTGCATCCTTGTGTCCCACGAGGTGACGAGGGACAGGTGACAAGGACACTGGGGGTCCTGCGCCGTCGTCAGCTGCCGTCGGGTGCATCCTTGTGTCCCACGAGGTGACGAGGGTCGGGTGACAAGGACAGAGGGGGTCCTGCGCCGTCGTCAGCGCAGCTGCCGTCGGGTGCATCCTTGTGTCCCACGAGGTGACGAGGGTTGGGTGACAAGGACAGTGGGGGTCCTGCGCCGCCATCAGCGCAGCTGCCGTCGGGCGCATCCTTGTGTCCCACGAGGTGACGAGGGTCGGGTGACAAGGACAGTGGGGGTCCTGCGCCACCGTCAGCTGCCATCGGGCACATCCTTGTGTCCCACGAGGTGACGAGGGTTGGGTGACAAGGACACTGGGGGTCCTGCGCCGCCATCAGCTGCCGTCGGGTGCATCCTTGTGTCCCACGAGGTGACGAGGGACGGGTGACAAGGACACTGGGGGTCCTGCGCCGCCATCAGCTGCCATCAGGTGCATCCTTGTGTCCCACGAGGTGACGAGGGACAGGTGACAAGGACAGTGGGGGTCCTGCGCCGCCGTCAGCTGCCGTCGGGTGCATCCTTGTGTCCCACGAGGTGACGAGGGTTGGGTGACAAGGACAGTGGGGGTCCTGCGCCGCCGTCAGCACAGCTGCCGTCGGGTGCATCCTTGTGTCCCACGAGGTGACGAGGGTCGGGTGACAAGGACAGTGGGGGTCCTGTGCCACCATCAGCGCAGCTGCCGTCGGGTGCATCCTTGTGTCCCACGAGGTGACGAGGGTTGGGTGACAAGGACACTGGGGGTCCTGTGCCACCATCAGCGCAGCTGCCGTCGGGTGCATCCCTGTGTCCCACGAGGTGACGAGGGTTGGGTGACAAGGACACTGGGGGTCCTGCGCCACCATCAGCGCAGCTGCCCTTGGGTGCATCCTTGTGTCCCACGAGGTGACAAGGGACGGGTGACAAGGACACTGGGGGTCCTGTGCTGCCGTCAGCACAGCCCTAGCGAGCTGAACCCCCCCATAATGCAAAAAAAACCCCAAAAGTAGCCCCCGAAGCACCCCCCCAGCAAGCAGCTGCTCGCAAACCCTTTTTTAACTCTACAACACACCAACGGAAAAAAAACCCAACCAACCCGATGACAACTTCTGCTTCTTTTCTTCTTCCCCAGCCCATTGTGACAAATGTTATTGCACCCGGCGCCGGGCAGATAAAATCAGGTTGCAGCCGCACGCCCCAAACCCCGGCGCTGATCCGCGCCGCGCTCGGAGCCTGACCTTTGCCGCGGGGCACCCCCGGGGTGGCGGGGGACCGGGAGGAGGGGACGAGCCGGTGGCACGCGTGGGTGGCGGCAGCTGTGCCCAGATGTGGTGAGAGCGGCTGGGGGACGCGCAGCGAGCTGCCGCCGGGCGCTGGCACCTGCGGGTGGTGACACCGGTGACACCAAACCGGCGCCCAGCCCCTCTGGTGCCCAAAGGGTGACTCTGGTGGAGTGACCGGTGTCACCTTCCCTGTGCTGCAGGTCCTTGGCTGGGCAGGGACCAAACCTGGGACCTCGATGTCCCAGGCGAGCACCAAGCCACCAAATTTTTAAAAAATAAACCAAAATAAAGGCATTGCTTATAAAAATGCGTGGGGTTTTTATATATATCTATAAATATTTGTTAAAGAAACACCTAAAGCATCTCTTGTCATTCCTCACCCGCGCGCAGCGGTGCCGGTGACATGGTGACAGACCAAGGGACGGTCCCTCGGGCAGCGGTGGCTGAGAACCCCCCCGGGGGTTGGCACTTCCATCCCCTGCTGCCCCAAATTCATTTTTTTACCCAATTTGTAGGAATTTCAAGCTGGATGAAGTCATTTCTCGTCCCTCCTGGGGCCGAGTGATGTCACCTTGGGTGACATTACCTTGGGTGACATTAGTGCCCCACTCATACGGGAACCAGGACAGCTGCTTCGTTAGCGTGTTTCTGACTAATTAATGAGTTGCCTACAAATTTTAACAATCTAAATTTTTTTTTTTAATTTCTTAAAAACTGAAATTAAGAAATTTGGCGTTGGGCGAGCGATGGGATGGAGATGCTGCTGGCAGCAGGGGCTTGGTCAAGGACATGTGCCAATGGAAAAAAATTTTTTATAATTTCTTAAATTTTTTATAATTTCTTAAAAAACAAAATTAAGAAATTTAAGAAGGGGGATGGAGATGCTGCCAGCAGCCGGCGACACGTGGTGATGGGTTCCCACCAGCAAAACACTGGAGAACCTGGGAGAGAGCAACCCCCCGACCCTGGGATGATGGCAAAGAGTAAAAAAATGAGTAAAGTTGGGTTTTCTGCAGAAAAAAAGAAAAAAAAACCAGCCACCCACACGCCAGGAAATCTCTCCTCTGGGCGTGGGCGGCCCCGAGATGAGTTATCTCGAAAGGGAGACTTTGGGGATACCTCGAGATTGTCATCGGCGTGGATTCGGCGCGCGGCCGGGGAGGTTGTATTTTTTTGGGGGTTTTTTTTCAAAGCAAAATTGTAAAAATTGGGTAAAATAAAAAAATCCAGCGCGCTCATAACGCAGGGTCCTACGCCGCTCCGAAAAGTGCTCCGCACTTTTCGGAGCGGCGTAGGACCCTGCATTATGAGGAATTAAAGATATATATTTAATATTTAAAAATTCACATGTAAATAGAAAAATATAATTTAAAATATTAAATATATATGTAAATAGAAAAATATAATTTATGAATATTAAATTATAATATATAATAAATTTTTTTTTTTTTACGAAACCCAAAGTTTTTTCCATGTGCCACAGAAATCTCAGAGAAAAGGCGAAGGGAGCTGCTCACCTGCCTGGTTTTCGAGTGGAATAATTTAAAAGCGGAGGAAAAACAGCCCAGAAAGGGAGGAAAGGCTGTTGTTTGTCTCCCTCCTGTGGAGGGATGTATAAATGAGGTGCTTACCTGATTTCCTCACGATTTGGGGAATTTTGGGATCTCAGGGCAGAGCAGCCCACTTCCCAAGATGAAGGATCCGACGATCTTTTTAAAAAATCCCAGGGAAGGTTGAAAGTGATTTTTTTCACCTGTACAAGACCTTTCACCGGTGTTTTCTCCCTTAGAAATCCCCGACAGCTGTCTAGTGCCCACGCCTCCCAAACCAGACAATTTAAATCATTTTAGCGTCGTTATTCTTTCCACAAAAGCACAGAAAAATGCAAGTTATCATCCCTGAAGTTTTCCCCAAGAACCTTTATTTTTAAAGCCAGCCATTACTAAAACATTTCCCCACGAATAAAACCCCGTCCGCAGCCGCGGTGCGGAGTCAGGGCTCATTTTCGTGCCCGTCTGTGTTCGATGAGCAACATGACGAGCCGGTTCCGAAGGAACTTGATTTCCTTTGCGTAGGACGTGCAGAAGGAGTCCCTCAGCCTCCTGCGCAGGGCTCCCAGAGGAGGCAGGCTGTGGCAGCCGGGGATGTTCAGCATCCTCTCAAAGAACTCCTTCCACAGCTCGGCGTTGGCCAGCCTGCAAACCAACAGAAACCACGTCAACAAAAATCCCAAATTCAAGCCGTTGAAACACCGTTCCCCGCATCCAGCCGCTCCCTCCCCGGCTGCGGGCTGGAGCGCCGGCACCTAACGGGGTTTCCATCGCGGCGTGCTGCTTAATGAACCTTGGGGGGGTTTTTCCTCGTTAATTGTCGTTTTCTCCTGGCAGCTACACCGGTGTGTTCGACGAGGCGGTTCCCGTGCACGAGCACCCACAGCTCTGCGGAGACCAGCCTCAAACAGCCCAGGACTAGCGACACAGGCTTGAAAAGAGTCAACACCAACCTCCTGAAGTTTCCCTCGGGCTTCCAGACGCCGTTTTCGTTCTTGACTTGCATGTAGCTGCCGAAGAGCATGCAGTAGACGGTGGCTGCAACGCCGAAGTAGTCTGTCTGCACAGAGAACACACGAGTTCTGTATTGAAGGTGTATCAAGAGCATGGAAAAATCAGCTGAAAACCGCTCTGCGGGGCCAGCAGGGCGAGGTCTGCGAGCAGAGGGATGGGGATCATGTCTGTAAAGCAACAAGCTGAATGTACAGCTCTGTTGGAAGCGTCTCTAATTGCTTTACCCTGTTTATTCCCCCCAGATGCACGCAGCAGGCTCCCGCCGCTCGGGCTGTGCCGCCTCCTACCTGGTAGCTCCACGGGCGCTGCGTCAGCATCTCAATGCACTGAAACCCCGAAGTTTCACACTTGGCAGTGAACGCCGTTCCTTCGGGGAACAGCCTCATGTCTATGCTCTGTCCCAGGTCGATGAGCGTCAAGCCGTGAGACAGGCCGTCGATGTCACACGTATCGTTGTCCAGAAACCTTCAATGGTGACGACACCAAGGGAGCACGTCAGCACCGAGGGTAGATATCGCGATATGCTGGCGTCGCAGGCAGCAGAGGGCAATACTTGCCTTTCTCCGAGTATGAAATTGTCGGGCTTAATGTCCCCGTGGATGATTTTGCAGCTGTGGAGCTCTTCCACCATGTAAAGGATTTTTACAGCGAAGTAGATGACGAGTGCTTGAGGCATCACCTTCTCGGGAAGCTTTTTGTAAATGTTGATGGCGTTCTGGGAACAAAACGAGAGCGAAGAACCATCACGCGGTGTGGATTACAGGTCCGTGTCGATAAACACAGAATATTCACAGTGAAGGGCAATAAATGGGGAAAACATCTGAACATTGTACTATAACCGCACGCCAGAGGAACACCGATGTTCCAGAGCACGAGCCGATCGCACTCACCAGCAGCGTTCCGTAGCTGTAGAGCTCGCCAACCAAAACGCTCCCATTTTGGAAGAAATGGGCAGAGTAGAAGTGGATGTAGAGGTGGCGGACGCTTGGGTCGAGCCTTTCCAGCAGCTGCGTCGCGATATAGAACTCCCAGGGGTTGGCAGGCTTCTGGACCTGGAACCAAACAGGAGATTTACTGGGAACATCTTTGCATTGGCGGCATTCTTCTCAGGTGGGGCTTGCTGTTGGTTTTTAATGGCAGGCTAGGTGGTTTTCCTCTCGACCAAATGAAATACTTGAATCGACAGTAATCAACCCCAGGCTGACACACTCAGTGATCAATCCTCTTGAACCAAGACCCCATCTCCACGCCCCAGTTCTGGCTCATACACCCCTTGGTGTCATTTCAAAGGTCAGGCTTCCTGCAACCTCCGTGTTTCTGGTGGCCACAGACACGGTGTCAGAGAGAGAAAGCTTTTGAAGTCAAGCAGGAGAACCTTCCCAACTCCTTCCCCTACTATCTCCTCCGCTATGCTGAATACCTGATGCTCAAAAAAAAAAAACCCAAACCAACCTCCCACCTAAGTCACCTTTCTTCACATACCAGAGAGCTCTGGGTGAAGGCGTTACTCTATAAAGATTTTTGCTGAAAGATTAAGTGTTGCAGAGAGCCACCAAAGGATTCCCAAGGTAGGGAGGAGAGGTATTGCCCAGCAAAGTCTCGGCCACAGCCGGCTGCCCAGAGCCCAGGCATGCCTGGGGGAACACAGGGTGGCCCTTTCGGGGCGATCTCACAGCAGGAGCGGGTTTTATCGCCAATCCACACACGCTCCCGTGTTACAGCGCCTGGCTGTAACCCCGACTGCTCAGGGTGCTCGGGACTGACGGAGAAAGAGCAGATGAAGAGGCCAGGCGAGGCAGGAGGGCCAGTAACCCCCACACAGAAGGAATCGGACACCGCAGCCATCGACCCGGACAAGGACAGACCAACATGCGCTATTTCATGGTTATAAATTGTAAAGAAAACTCAGCAGAATCCACCCAGGGCAGGTGTCGTGACTACGAGACTCCAGAATTTTCCAGCAGAGCTATTCCTTACCTTAAATATCACTTTCTCATTGTTCCTCGGGTTCCCAGCATCCAGAACAGAAGCCTGATAGACCTGAGCAAAAGCTCCTTCCCCGACCAAGCAATCCACGTGGAACGAGCTGGGACCTTGAAGAGAGCAACAACATTAGGTCCTGCTTACAAACTTCAGAGATATCAAAAAAAAAAAAAAAAGGAAAAGCACGTTATTTCTTTAAGCAAAGGCTAATCTTTCACCCCAGGTCTCTTTCTGCCTTTCCGTAGAACAGAGCCTCTCGAGAACAAGAGCGCTGTGCCACGTGCTGGAAATCCGTGTTTGTTCCAGCCCGACTCCCCGGCAGCGGTCAAACGCCAACGGGCATTTCTTAAAAAGAGAACACTGATGGTGACGGAAGTCACAGGGGCGTGCTGCAGTTACTGGCACACAGGCTTTGCTGACCCGGGACTGCTGATGTTCCAACACACAGTTGGAGCGTTGTGTCACCGATTCGGAAAGGAAAACCAGGGGAGTCTCCTGCTCGGAGTGGCCGAAACCACCCAGGCTACAAACCAGAAACAAAAACCCGGTCTCGTTTCAAACTGAGGTTTGGATAACCTGGAAGCTCTCTGGATACACGCTGCTCAAGTGAACTGAATTAGAAAAATACTTCAGAGGCTCCCAGAAAAACTTAAAAAAAAAGCTTTAAAGTGAAACGTTTGAAGCAGCTCTTACCCAGGGGGAGCACAGCCTTCGGCCGGATGGATGGAAGAGCAGATTGCCACTCAAAGTAGTTGGCATAGGTGTGGAGCGGTTTAGGAAGCTCCGATAAGAATTTGCAAATCAATTCCTTATCCCAAGGGTTCTCAACAAGGACTGCAGGGAAAGAAGAAAAATATTTAAGCTGTAATGAGGGTGTGATTTCAAAGCGGTAACTCACAAGCCGATATTGAACGCGGCACTGCTCTGCTCTCGGACTTGACAAAAAAAAACTGTGGGCAACGCTCCGTACCTGCGGCTGTCCGCTCCTGCCCAGCTCCAGACACCTTTTCGTGGGAGATTTTGTCCACCCCAACCGATGAGGAGTACTCAGCGCGGCTCGTGGCAGTCTGCTCGTGTGATCTTTGAGAAGCAGTTGGAGCAATTCCTTGAATTCCCTTTCCTTGAAGCTCTCCTTGTTCTGCAGCGTGTTCCAGAGCAGGGCCGAGTCTTTAAAACAATGACAGTGGTTTTGCATCTTTAGTAAGAAAAAACGTGTCCAATAGCCACGCTTGTGACTTGCCCATAACCAACATTAAGATGAATAAAATGGACATTTCTTAAGAAAATAATATTTGGTTGTATCGTGCTACCCATAGTCTAATAACTTCCAAATTCATTAGCCAACAAGTTCAGCCAACACTGAAAATAAAGCAGCAGTTTTCCATACACAGATGTTAAAACCTTTTGGACAGTTAACTTTTAAACTAAAAGTGTCAGAAATCTTCAATCGTCAATTTTCAGGCACATCACCACCGCACCCAGGCTGATTTAACTCCGCAAAGTGCTGGGACAGATGCTAAGCAGAGTCCATGCGACACAAACGCGTCAGCTCTGGGTTACCTGGAGAGCTGGAATGGGGAGCAGCAGAGCAGACCCTCCCGCTGGGGCGCAGCTTTGCCCAGGGAAATCTCAGCAAGCCACGACATACCTGAGCTTCTTGGTTTTCGTCTGCTTGGGCAGCAATTCAGGGAACTCCAAATCCATCTGCAGCAAGTCATCCCCGCGGGCTGAACAAAGGGAGCGGCAACGACAGCAAATGGGTATTTTCCCCAAAGGCAAGCGTGTTTAGAGTGTTCTTACAGCAAGCTGAGAAGGGTAAAGTCACACTGCAGCTTGGAAAGCTGCTCAGGTAGCACAAGAGCTAGGGCTGGACTCTCCTGGTTTAAAATATACACGGCAAGGCAACAGCAGCGTGTATTCCAAGGCTAAGGAGGGGCAGACAAGCACAAAGGTGTCCCCAGAAGGTGGTGCTGGGACTTCAGCCCCTTTTTGGACTATTTACAACCCGTTGGAACAGCTCAGAACAGCAGTTCTGCAGCACAAAGCCTCTCTTGTCCCTCCTCACCTTCTCTTATTCCCCCAACTAAAAAATTCCTGGAAAGCCTGTGTGCCGGCCAGCCCGCCCTCCAGCTGCTGTCCCGCGAGGAGCTGTGCGGGGTTTGGGGACACCTGGGTGGCAGACACGGAGTCAGGCAGCGCTGAGTTGGATGCTCTCAACCCGAAGCGTTCGTTATCTTACCTTTGTCCTCCACAGCCTGCCGCGCGTGTGCCGCCAGGTAATTAAAGGGTGTTGATACAAGCTGGGCAGCTCGCGCAAAGTCTCTGGTGTTGTTCGGGCTGGGAGCTAAGGTTTTGTTACTGTTCGAGACGTTCCACACTGTGTAATCATCCCGCAAGAACTCCGGTGTCCCTGTTTCTTCCTAGAGAGGAAAAAAAAAAAAAATACATAAAGATTCTAAACTAAGCCACGGAAACTATCCTGCCAGCAGCCTCTGCAGCCAGTTCCGTGCTGCTGGGTCCACCTGGGCCAGCTTTCCGTGGTAGAAAAATAAAGGAATGGCAACAGAACCCAAACCACGGGTGGGTACTAGAACATCAGGTGTCTCGTGCTCCCTGCCCTTCCTCCCCAAAAAGTGCCACACCTACACGTCAGCTGCACTGGGTCTGTTCTAGATAGAGGTCTCCGCTGTCGAGCTCCTCAAAGTTCTGTGAAAATGAACTGAGAAGTTCATCCCACGGGCAGGAAAGGGGAAAGGGTGCCTGGAGCGCAGCTGGGAACCATGCGCAGGGACGCTGCCGGACTGGGACAGAACAAAGGGGAATGCAACCACCACCAGTATCCCTACATCATCCCTTTTCAAGGGTGATTCCTGCAATCAGAGCAAGCACTCACCCCTGTGCTCACTGCACCGTCCACCAGGGGATGTTCTCCAGCAGTCCTGGGCTCTTCTGCCTTGGTTCTGTGCTGGGGGAACCTGACAAAACAGGTCAGAACAGACCAGCTTCTCCCCTGAAACTTTCCCAGGCAGACTGATCCTAACAAAAACTTGTTGGTTTTAATTTTATGATTTTTTTTTTTTTTAAAGAATCCCATTTGCAGATACTTGGAGGAGCTGCAGCAGCCCTGGCCAGGGAGGAAAGGTGTGCAGCTGCTCCAGCTCTCTCGTGCTGCTGCCACACAGCTGCCAGCGATCGTGTCCAAGCCCCCCACCCTGAGACCGCAAACTCAGTCGCAGCAAAGTGACACGGAGCAGAACCAATCCTGTACGTCATTCTTCACAAACCCAACTCAGCTGTCACTTCCCCCCCTTACCTGCTGTTCTCTTTTTCGTTCTCATCTTCAAAGATAGAAAACGCAGCCACGACCGGGGCAACAACGTGAGCTTTCACACTTCCATCAGGCTCTTCAAAAGAGAAGATACCCAACCTTATCCTCACCCAGCCAAGATGGTATCAGTCACGTTTTCACCCCTAAACCCCCAAAATGGTTTCACTCCTATGGAGCACCAGCTGTGCCCTTCCCCAGTCAGGGTTGAACACCAGAGAAGTCCCTGCAGAGAAGCACCACGTTCACTACGCACACGAAAAGGCTTCTGCTGCTCTCAGCCTGGGCACCAAAATTTAGAAACTTGTCAGGGAATGAAATGATCAGGAAAGGAGTTGCTTCTTCACACCTGCTCATCTCCAAGTGATCTGGGCCGGTGGGAGGGGTGAGTGGGAAATCAAGGGGTGGAATACCATGGACCAAAAAAAAAAAAGTACATACCACTTTTTCTGTAAAAGGCTTCAAATTGCTCCTCGCTCTCTTCGAGAGGAGATGGTTCAGGCAGGATGGGTGTTTGAAACATGTCCATGAGAAATCCTAAAAAAAGAAAGAAGTAAACCCCGCAGGAACATCACCCCCAGTTTAAGAAATTTTCAGGGGTTCTTCTACTGTGCAGCAGCCAAATCAAATTAATTGTAATAGTCTTATAATTATTAAATGCCAATAACCAATTATTCCTTCAGATTGCACATAAACACTCCAGACAGCTGAACAAACACAGGAAGATCCAACCTGGCCAACACACACTTGTTGGTGCCGTGGCCTTTTTTCTTTTTTTTGTCTCCAAGATGAGATGTCAAGCTCTCCTAAAGGAGCAAATTCTCCTTTATCATCTTAGAAATTTGGAAAACTAGTCAATACCGCAAGCTTTTTGTTGTTTTTTTTTTTTTTTTT
>WKFP01014699.1:136553-160420 GCA_011057875.1 Pterocles orientalis
TTTTTTTTTTTTTTTGGTGTTCGGGTTTCTTTTTCTTTTTTGGGTGGTGGGTTGTTTTTTTTTATTTTTATTTTTTTTACAGATATATATTCAGCTGTGACACTTTGCTACATGTGAGTGGTTAATGGGCTTTACTATCAAACCAGAAGAACACGGCAGAATAGGACCAAAGGGTTATAGCACCAGGATATTATTGTCTGCCATCAGAAGCACAACTGCAATTTCCCTTTTAGAATTTAGAAAAAAAAAAGATATGTTCAGAATTGACAATGGCTGCTAAATAATCAAGAGATCTTTCGCACAAGCCACCCTTGTTTCAGCTTTGGGGGAAGCTCAGCATCAACCAGAGCTGACTTATGAACTTCCTAACGTTACTTTTCCCACGCTAGCCTGCTCTAGGGCTTCATCTCGGAGACAGGAGCCCCTGGCAGCGCTGCCCACAGCAGCCCGGCAGGCGTGTCACCAGCGATTTATCTGGGAGTTTCCCAGCTGCTGGGATGCTAGTAACAAAAGCTTTGGGTCAGCCAGACAGCCGCAGAGAAGAGTCCCAAGTTGATTTTATTTCCCTCTTGGATTGAACGGTGCCAGCACACATCGCTTGAGAGCCTCCTCGTAGCTCTGGCTCCACTAAAACCACCCGGCAAGACCCCGCTAACCCCCAGCGGGGGTCAGTGTGTTATTCCAGAGCTCACCCAGCGCTTCCTTGGTGTGAACGGTCGGCGAAGGCTGCACTTTGAACGGCGTCGCTCCTCCCAGCGAGGTGTTTGGGGTGGCTTGGGAAGCATTGCCAGAAGCAAAGGAAGAATTTCCAGCTCCGGATGCTAGAAAGGAGAACAGCAAGATCCTTTCTGAAGTACCTGGGGTTGTTCACGAACCTTTCCGGAGCTGGGAAAATGTCCGTCCGAGAAGTAAAGACGACAAGCAGCAGAATGGCAGCCCAGAATCTTGGGAGAGCAGATTCTGGCTTGTTCAGAGATCTGCCGGGCGGGTTCCCAAAGGAACAGGCAGGAAGGCAGCAAGGACAGACAGCCAACTCCCGACCGAGCCCAGACGAAAAGGAACGGCACAGAAGGTGGAAACGGGGACTGGCTCCACGGGGGGACAGAGACATTGCCCAGACAGGCAGGGACAGAGCTGGGAAAGACACAAAGCTCAGCTAGGGCTGGAACTAGCCAGCAACGGTCACACCCATAGCATCGGGCTTCTTACCCTCTTTCACGTCCACAGCCGCAGCTAGCCCAGCGGATCTCTTGGTAGGGTGCCTTCAAAGGAAAGATGAAGAACATCAGCTTGAAATAAAAGCTATTATTTAAATTCCAGCTGCAGCTGAGGACTTGGCAGTTCTGAAGTGTTCCCGGTCTAGAACAACAGCAACATCCCAGGCTGACAGCACCTAGGGACGGATCCTGTTTTCCCCATCAATGACCCTTTTAGTCACACACATGGAGTAAGCCAAAGATCCTCCAGAACAGGGACATTGCCCTCCAGACAGCTTCTCATACAGCTGCCAGCAGGTACAAAACCAGAAGGCAGCAGAGACTCTACACAGGTTAAGAGGCCGGAATGAAACACTCCTCTGGGACACAGCTTCCAAGCGACCCCCTAACACCAGGGAACAACTGGATCCGTGTCCTCTTGCTGCCAAGCCTGCTCAGCCACGCTCGCTTTGCCGGCCCCGGTTTCTTCCCCCGGCCCCCATTTGGTTTCCCATCTCAGTTAAGTCGCAGGAGTGCAGAAGATAAACACAAGCACTTTTTTTTCTTCTCTGGGGACATTTGTGGCCAAGATGTAAGGTATGGGGTCTGCACGAGTTAAGTTCACCCTGTTGTGCACTCAGGCAGCCAGGGACAGCGATGCTGAATGATGTCACACACCAGATTTCCTCTTATTACAACTAAAACACAGGATGAAGGGAATTAAAACCTGAAATGAGGACTGGAAGCTGTAGAACTTTGATCTATGTCTAAATATTGGTTTCCACAAGCTACTGCAGATTTTTTTTTCAGAAGAAAAACACAATTTTTTTTTTTAAGCTAATTCTCAGCTGAAGTGCAGATGCTGAAGGCTGCACAACTGGCTGAGGAAGGACGAGCCCGCTCGTACGTACTGTTCCGCGGCGCTCCAGTGAAGAGCCGAGCCAGGGTGTGTCTGCTCCTGAGCCGAAACGCTATTGAATGGAGGGTGCAACAAACTGCTCTGGGCTTCTCCAGGCTGCAGCAGGGTTTTGACTGCCTCCTTCCCAGACGTTCCCTCCCACAGCGAGGCAGACGGCAGCCGGAGGCCAGCGGGTTTCACCGACTGCGTAAGAGCAGAGGAGAATGAGGTGCTTGCTCCAGGCTGGGCTGACACCAGATCTGAACTCTGACGAGATGCCATCCTGTTCTGCTGTAGAGCTGCACTGGGGGTCACGTGTGGATGCACCTTTAGAGATGAGAAATGTCCTTTTATACCCAAACCCCCCCACAAGCATAGCCAGGGCCATTTTCCCTTTTTTTTTCCCGAATAACTAGAACAGTTTTTCATGCATAAGAAAACTTTCATATGCAACTAAATCATGGAGAAGCAAAACCAAACTTTTGGGTTTAATAATAAAAATATATTTCACCCAGCATTTAAAGTGATGCCAGGTATCTACACAGAGCAAGCACCGCAGCCTTGACTTCCCGATCTGGTTAGCAAACTATTCTACTTGGTTGCTGTGTAAAGCACGGTTAACTTGGACGAGAGAAGTTCCTGCAGACTGCTCCCATGGCTCATCGCACACACTCACCATTGTTTTATTCGGTTCCGCTGACGCCGCAGAGGCTGGTTCCAGCCTAGTTTCCTCCAGGCTCTTGGTGAGCTGGGTGAGCTGCTCCAGCTTCTGCTGCAGGGCTTGCAGCTCAAGGACAGCCGACTCCTTCATTTTGGAGCGTCTCTCTTCTTCTTCTAAGGATAAAACAACGATATTAAGCGAAACAGTTAATCGGCATCCCAAGGAGTTGCTCAACACGGACATTACAAGCTGCTTGAATTTAAGCTTTAGATATATCTATGGTCTGTGCAACTGCAGGACAACACTCCTGGAGATCTAGAGGCACACATCGCACCAACTCCGAAAGATTCTACCAATGTGACCCTTTGGAAAAATCTGGGTGGGGATGGAGCCTGCTGTCCCCAAGGGAAGAGCTGCACCTGCTGGGGATGATCATACAGAACTACTGGATTAAAAAAGGAAAAAAAATCCAGACTCGCTCGGTTTAAAAATGCATTAGGATCTTCCCTCCCACAGAATCTCTCCCTGCTCCACTGGCTACAATTTATCCACTTATTCCTTTACCAAATGAGATAAGTACTCCAGCAACATCCACCAGCAACGTTTCTTTCCCCCCTCCCATAACTGGTCAGACGCACAACTTACTCCCCAGCAGCTGCTCTCTGCCCGCACTCAGTTTTGCTTTTGCTCCTCTAAGCCCCAATTTCTCTAATGAGAGCCCACTACTTTCTCTCCAAAATTTCATTGTCCAAACACAGGTATTACCTCTAATCCCAGACTTTGCCCTCCCTGTGCCTGGAGGCCACCCTGGCCACAAGCACAGCTTTGATTGACTTGGGCCAAGGAGAGAGTGCAGCATCCCACGCAACCGCAGCAGCGCTTAGAGCAGGCTCTGGGCTCTGGCCACAGCCCACCCACAGGACCAGTTCTCCCCGAGTATGCGAATGTTTCCGAAATGGCTAGATGGAAAGAGAGGAATACCCAGTTCTTGCTGTCTTCTGAGGCACTCGTACTTCTGGAAGTATCTCTTGGCCCTGACCTCCTCAAAGGAAAGCTCGGAGCCTTCGCACAGGAGCAGGCTTTTATCGTACATCACGACCTGCACACACTTGCCGACAGCAGAGGACGCCTTCGGAAGAACTTCGGATTTGGAGATGTACGTAACGTACTTTCTGTGAGGGAAAATAAGAAAAAGCTCTATTCCAGTTTATCGGATTTATTCTGGGAGTGTGCTAATTTTCCCACAGCGTGACTTTAAAAACCCCCAAACACTTACACTTCTTCCCTTCCACCAGCAGAGCAGGACTGAGTACCGGTGGAATCCGGACCCTAAGGCAGGACAGGGGAAATAAAAAAATTTTAAAAAAGGGAAAGAATTCCAAGATTACAGTTAACCATCCATTTTAACAAGACCAGCAACCATGGAGCCCCTGATATATAATTCTGATTGCAGAGATGACAGATCAGATCACAACCATGGCAAGAACAGATCAGAAAGAGCTCTACAAGTCCTGAGAGCCCGAGGAAGTTCATCCTGAAGAATCAGCCACCTAACAGCTTGCTGTAATCTCTGACAGCTTTTGGAAAGGGAACAAGATCCTGGAGAACTAAGAGAGAGAGATGTAGTTCTGGAAACTCCAGCTTCCGTTCCAAAAAACAGGCATGGAAGTCAGAGATCCTCTGGGCTTGTTAGGAGCAGCCCCATCCCATCTCTTTTTGTTGACAAACTGTCCAACCTCAGGGCCAAGGAACAGGCAGCAGACGGGAGCAGCTTTAGGCTGTGCTCCGTCATCTCAGCAGTTGCGGGCGATACCAAAGCGAGAGTCAGGAGCACTTTAGGAAACAGGACCAACTTACCATTAACAGTCATTTACCTGATTTTTGCAGCCGTACACTGGGTCATTAAGATTTGAAACACCTTTTTGAGGAGCCATTTGATTTGCAGCATGTGAAGGTTGAAGTGGTTTTATAACAGCAGAACCTGGGGTGGATAATATAGGTTTGCATTAACGAGTAGAAATAATTTTCTTTTATGAATTTCTATTAACTTTAAACATTAGGAAACTATTACCTCATTTTTAATACACTCTCCTTAAGAATTTTAGATATGCCCAGGAAAACGGGGGGGGGGGGGAATCAATTTCTATAGGAAACTTATTTTTTTGAGTGTTGAAACTCACTGATCAAGGTAAGATTCCTCTAATTGAGCTTTAGCCTCACCTTGCAAAGGAGGGTTCTGAGGATCGTAATTCTGCAGCCTGCTAAATAGCAAGAAAGGTCAGTTATTATCGTTAAATCACCTGTCCCTTGCTCCCCCCACCCCCCAGGAACATTTGATTTCCTTGTACGGTCACCGTGCCATGAAAGGTAACGGTGAACAGCTCAGGTTAGCTGCAGGACACTTGTTACTGTGTATGGGCACTATCCTGCTGGCTTCACAGCCTCAGAAACAACAAAGCCTGCAACAGGCAGCAATGCATGGAAACCAGGTTCTTGTTTTCTCATCACCAGAGGGAACACACATCCTCACCAGCACCGACTCCAGTGCTTTCAACAGGCTCAGCTCCAGCAGGCACCCACTCTCAGCCCAGTGCTGCGCAGTACGGAAAAGAAACGGGATATTATGGTCAATGTATCCCCAAGGTGGACTTAAAAATCCAGCTTGGATCAGGAATTTGACATCTGATCTCACTGCACTTCCAGCTACGGCCACCAACCGAAATCCAAGCGGGTCCAGTCGAGCAGCAGCTGAGCGTGCATTCGGCTACGGGGCGAGCTGCAGCCAGTGCATTCGCTCTGGGAAGCGCACAGGCACCACAAAAGCCGGGTGCTGTTAGCATGGCCAAGCTGCTTGAGCTTCCAAGGAAAGAGGCTGAGACGCAGTATTTCCAAGGCAGGCTGCCTGAAGCAGGCCATGCCTCTGTACAGGCTGGATCTACTTCACAGGGACTAGGCAGGAAAGAAATCAACTATTTAAGGTGTTTTCTTTTCTTTCTGGGCCCCACTTCTCTGAAGACACTCTGCTGCAATGTTTCTTAGTGCACCCTCCAAAACACCCAAGAGATGTTGAACAGCAGAGAAGTTAAGCTTATATCTAGGAAAAAAAAAATGTAACCACATGCTCAGCAAGTGCAAGATGTGTCAGTTACCAGTACAGCTGCTGCAGGCTCTCTCGGGGCTGTGCCTGGTTCTGAAGCCCTTTCTGCAGGACAGCTCCTGCGCACTGCACGTTGCCGTCGCTGACCAGCTGCTGAGCCCAAGCAATATAGAAGTGAGACACCTTTGTGCCAACTCCCTGTCCGTACAGGTACTCAAAATACTGGCAAGGAGAAGTGATGAACTCTGCCTGCAAAAGATAGAGATGCACAAGGCAATAAGAACTTTGAAAAACACTCAAGGAAGCTCCAGGCAAAAAAAAAAATTAACAAGCTCTTGGTTACCATCACAGGAAAAAGCATTATTTTCTAAAGATAAAACGAGCTAGTGGGTAAGATACCTCTCACAGCTTAATAAGACAGCTCTAAAAACCTACGCCCTCCTCAGCAAGACTGAGTAGTTCTCAGAGCTGCTGCTGAGAGCAGCATGTCAGGCATCCACACCACATCCCTGTGGGATCCTTTTCCTCCCACCGCTCTTTGTGGTCACAGAACTACACAGTGGTGGGACAAGTTCAATTTTTTAGGATAGCTGAATTCCCCAAAAAAGCAGACTTACCAGCTTAATGCAGTGGTTAACAAACCGCAAATCTTGGTGGTACCGCTTGTCACTTAAGAACACCTTCACAAGCTGCTCCAGGAGACCGGGCAAGCGGGTTTGCTTCTCTTGAAGGGGAAGACATCCTTCTGCCCACTGTGCGTACCTGCAACACACTCAGCGGCGTTACAATCCCCCCAGGCACCAGCTGTAACACAAACACTCGCACCGCAGGCACACTGACCTGTCCCACGGCTCCAGCGGGTCGCTCCCCCGGTAGTTCTGTATCTGTGCCTCGTAGCTCCTGCAAGGCAAGGGGCAGGTCAGGCGGGGCCGACCTGGAAAAAGCCCAGCCAGGGGCGAACCGCTCCCAGGCCTTCACATCCCCACAGCTCCGGGGGACAAACCACCCCCGGGCCGCGGCTGAGGCCTAGGGGCAGTGGCTGAGGCCTGGGGGCAGTGGCTGAGGCCCAGGGCCCGAGGCCTGAGGCCAGACCCTGAGGCCTGTACGCCCTCAGCTCCCCTACGCGCCCCCGGCCCCCCTCCAGCACCCGCCCCTCTGCCCTAACGCGGCCCCCGCACGGCTCCGGATGGCCCCGACCGCCCCCACAGCTCCAGGTGACCCCGGTTCCGCCCCTCCCCGGTCCCCGGGCCCTCCCTCACCGCGCCGCCGCCTCCATCCTCCTCCCTCCCCAACCGCCGCCGCCGATTCAAACCCGCCGCGCAGGCGCGCCGCGTCACCGCGCAGCCTCCCCATTGGTCAAGCCGCTCCACCAATCCCGTCCGCTTCCTGCAGGAGGCCGCGCCCCCTTGTAATCTCATTGGGTGGGCGGAGCTCCGCCCACTGGGCGGGGCGACGGGGGGAGTATTTCCCGCCAGCGCCCGGCAGAAGTGGGGACGGGGGTCGCAGAGGGAAGGTGGAGAGGCTGGGGGAAGAAATATCTTTAAAAACAAAAAATGCAGAGGTTTTATAATTGAAATAATAATGTATTGTATTAATTATTTAAGTAATAAATGCAACGTATAGCTTTAGCAAAGCTGAAGGCTGCAGGGGGCAGGTCGAGGCAGCACTATTCACTGTGCAGGGGGCTTGGGGAGCAAGACTTGCCCCCTGCTTCGCTCCGGCTGCGGCCAGAGAAGCCCCCAGCCTCCTCCCCTTCCCCATTCCCAGGTTCAGCATTGACCCCCTTCAGGTCCTCATGCCTTCGAGGATGAGGATACAACACCTCACCCCCAGCCCCTCGTCCCCATTAACTCCATGATAAGTCATTTTTTCCCGGACTGCTGGATTTAATGTACTGAAAAGCTGTTTAATTCAGCTTCCATTGGTCCATAGATGCATATAAAAGTGCTGTAATACAAGACTGCAGTTACAAAAATTAATATTTCATAACATACTCAACCAGCACAGATACACCAGCTCTCCCTCCGCATTCCTGCAAGAGTATTTCCAGTTTCCACAGTTAATACGAGACCTTACACGCGATAAAGCTCCTTTACGTGATGAAGCTGTTTCCAGCGTCAGCTGTCCCTTCCCCTGTGTAATCTGGCTCCCACGCACGGCGGCTGAGAGCAGCCAGCTCGGGAACACGCTCGAGACGTGAGAATTCACTCCTCGTCGCCTGCCGTGGATTGTCCCCGTTACGCAGCACTCTCAGAAGTCAGATTACCAGGTACGGCAGGGGTAGGGGACAAGTTCAAGATCTCTTCGAATGAAGGACCTTCGTCCTCAAGGGGTATCTCTGCCTCAAACATACGCTGGAGCAGAGCATCCACAGTCCTGTACCCTGCAGGTGACCAAAAAAAAAAAAAAGTCAGTTAGCATCCAGTGCTGTTCTTCAGCAGAAGGTAGGTGGCAGCTACCTTGAGGCAGCTCCTACTGAAAGCCTGTTCCGTGGGTTCTACACTAACCAGGCAAGAAAACAGATGCCCCAAATTTTCCCTGGTCTGTCACCCCATAGCTTGAAGCATTGTGAGCACTTGTAAAGAATAAGGCCATTATTTTAATATTTTAAACATTTCTATGCCCGTGCATCCTTCAATGGGTTTGTGATCCCCATCAGCTGCCGTGCCGAGAAGCACAGGATTGGGGAATGGCTCAAGTACAGCAAAAAAGCCCAAAGAAAAAGAAGGGTTAAGCTGGAGGAAAGGAGCATATAGTCACCCCGTGATCCTAGCCAGGGGGAACAGAGTGCACACAGAAAGGAGAAAAGTGGAAAAACAGGCTTCTTGGCAACAGCAGGACCTCCGTCCCCAGGGCAGAGTCTTCAGACTGGCGGCTGAAGGCAAGCGTGCGCAGGAGGGTCTAGGCAGGAAAGAGGAAAAGGAGTTGCTACAAAAATAGAAAAGCAGCAAACAGTGTTGACAGTTCTCCAAAAATCCCCAGCTGGGTTTGAGTTGCTTTTACAGCCCAAAGGAAGCAGAAGTGTGTGGGAGCTCCCCCAGAGACAGGGCTACGATCAGGGACAGTTCAGAGCCTTGGCCTCTTGGGCCAAAGACTGGGCTCGCCGCAGGGCCACACTTACGCTTGGAGGCAATTTTAAACACCAGCCCTTTAGACTGAGGCTTCGCTCCGCCTTCCCCCTCCAGGTCGTGCTCAGCGCTCTCCATGTGATCCAGGAGCTGCTCATCCTGGAGCTCATCCCTACACAAAAAGGACCAGAAGTTACCCCGGGGGGGGACACATCTTACCCCAGGGGCCCACAGGTACCGAATTCTCCGGGGCAGGGCCAGCACCAGTCCCACTGTCAGCCTCCAGCGTCTCGCCTGTCCCTGGGCTGGAAGAGCTCAGCGAGGCGGACACAAGGCTTCTGCGGACAGCTAGACCAAGCCTACACAGTCACAACACGAGTGGGAACTCTGTGATGAGGAAGAGGAGTCTCAGCTCACACCTCGGGACAGAGGGAGGCTTCCCCCCCCCCCGCAGTCCCACAGCCCTCATGGGATGTGCTGAGCCAGCCACATCCAGTGTGACTTTTTTTTTTGGGGCTTACTCTTGAACTCCCATTCCCAGCTCCTGGATTTTCTGTTCAATGGCTGTTTCTACTTCGCTCTTCTCCAGGGAGTACTCCACGAAGAAAGCTTCCAAAATGAACGACACAAAGATACTGAAAGAAATGAGGAGCACAATTACACAGCAGTATTTCCCTACTGGCTTTCCCCCAGCTTTTGGGCATCAACTACTGTCTCTGCGTTCCCAGGCTCACTCCCCAGCACTCCCTCCCCTCCTCTGCTGAAGACAAGGAGCTCTGAGTCAGAGCAGCACCCAGCAGAAAGAAAAGACAGACGCAGCAGGTTCCTCTAAAGCACACATCCTGTTCATCTCCAGGAGTCATGCAACGTGACCCCAGGACCAGCAGCAGCACCCTGGCAGGGGACAGAGCCCCTCTTCCCTCCAAAATGGAGCAAAACAACCCAAAACTTACTTGACAATAATTATCACCATCACGATGTGGAAGGCAATGAAATAGAGCTTCGCGGGCTGAACCGTCACGTTGGCAAAGCCGTTGGCAAAGAGTATAAACAGGAGTTAAGGGCAAGAACGCAAAAGGAGGAGAACACCTTGCTGCAGAGTAGTGCTACAGGAGGAACCAGGTCACTCTGCCCAGCAACGACCTTCTGAAAAATCCCTCTGCAGGGAACATTTCGCTGTTGCCCGGCACTATGTGCACGGGCACGTGCAGTAGAAGGGGAAGAGCAGGGCCGGGGAAGAGCGTGGATCACCGAGCTCTCGTTTGGACGTCCCACCACAAAGGATATCGTGCCACTGGTTGACCACGGTGAGCTCCATCAGGACGATGAAGGACGAGGCAAAGTTGTTGAAGTTGTTCTTGCAGTATTTCCCACGGGCAAACAGGGAATCCTTGAGGGCTGGGTTTCCACATTCCAGGGCGTGAGGAGCATTCGAGTTTGGAGGAAAGAACTGGATTTTCCCCTGGAATAACTCCATGCCAATGATTGCAAACACACAGTACACAACCTGGGAAGAGAAACCCCATCGCCTGCTTCTCCAGTGAGCGGCAAGCTCCACGGCAAGTTTAGAAGTTCCAGCTGGTTTTTCAGCTTCTACAGACCCTGCACGGTGCTGAGGAGCAGCACAGAGCCCAAGAGACCCAAGCCACTCAAGAGCAATTACCAAGCAGCAATAATATGCCAAGAACTCCAGCCCAAATACATGGAAATGGAATAGTTGCAAATCATGTAAGGAGAACATATTTTTAGGAAATTATTTGAGAAACAGGTTTCTCATGCAGGTTCTTGCCCAAATCATAGTTTGATTCCTTACAGGGTGAAGCCCAGCCTGCACAAAACATCTTTCACTGCCTCATGGAGCACAGAAGGATGTTCTGCCGTGGCAGCTAGCAGGAACCCAACCCCTTTGCACACATTTTCTTGCGCAATGACCAAGAATCAAACGGACACTTACAGTTTCAAGGGCCTGCCATCCAGAGATTTGCATTTATCCTCTTGGAAACAGCACGAGACTTAAGACACATTCCTGTAAAACTGGAGTGCTTTGAGCTAAGATACCAAGATGTCTTACCAGAGTCAGCCCACCAAACGTCAGCATTGTCGGGACGATGTTTATCAGTGTGTTCATGATGACCCGGAACCTGCAGCAAACGATTCATGACAACACCTGCTGTGGGGAGGCTCTGTTAAAGCCCATGCTAGATGGGATGTAACCGTAAGCATGTGCTCCCCACGTGTCCTTATTTATAAACAAGTCCCCAGAGAGACTGCAGCAACTTGCCTCATCCCAGGCACAACGGGACGAGGCCTTTGGCTGCTCTGTTGAGCGGCCATGGCCAGTCCAAAGCTGCCACGCAGAGCAACTCAAGGCACTGCCTCAGCCAGCCTCTGACACAGCCTCCCCCAAAACCCCACGTCCCTATCCCATTCTTATCCTTACCTTTGAAAGCTGTCAACAATCCTTATTAGCCTGAGGACCCTTAAGATGAAGACAATGTCCAGGATCTGTTGGCTGTTGTACTTTGTGGCTGAGAAAAGAAAAAAATATTTTTTTCTTTACAAAAAATAAGCAGGGAAGCACAGAGATAAAGCATTATAATTGTTACGATTATGTCGTTGTTAAACACTATTTATAACAGGTAGCTATAAAAAAAAACCTGGGGTTAGTTGTTAGAAACCCTACAGAAAATTCATTCCCTTGTCAAAATGTCTCCCGAGCCCAAGGTGATGGCACAAGAGTACTCAAGACCACCGAGTGTCCCAGATGCATGCAGGCTGCTCAAGCTGCACTTACTCGATTTCAGGGTGGTATTGAGTATCGTTGCAGTCAAGGCAGCAAAGATGATGAGGGTGTCAAACCTAGCACGAGGGAAGGCAGCGCTGTTAGAGTGGTGGCAACGGAGAACGGGCACTTGAGCTGCTACGCAACACCTGGAAGTAGTGACCCCCCTTCCCCACGTCTGTGCCAGACAGCCCTGCGTCACCTCCAGCTGTCTGCAGGAGGGCAGATGGGAAAGCTTTGTTTAGCAAAACGCTTTTGTCTTCTGATGCTTTGAGACAGCAGAGCAGGGCAGAGAACAGCAGTCTGTCAGAGCCAGGGGAGAGCACAGTGTCCCCTGACACATACAATCATTTTCATTACAGCCTGGCACATGAGTCTCTCTCCAAGAGACTTCCAGTTCTGGAGGAGCTGAACACAAAGATCTCATCACAGTTCACACCACCTTTAACACAAACACTCACGCCACTCACCAGTTCCAGAACTGGTTTTTGCCAAAGAACGCCCTCGGTTCGTACGTGTACACTTTCAGGAGGATCTCGATTATGTACAAAGCGAGGAAGACCCACTCTGCGTAAGAGATATAAGGAGTCTCCTCATCCAGAGCAATGAAGATAGCATTTATCAGGATGATCACATCGTAAGTCCAAACAAATCCCCTGCAAGAAGGAAAAAAAGAGACATCAGTTTGCCACTCCCAAGAAGGTAAAAGTTAGTTATTTCAGTTCTTCACCTCCTCTCTCAAACATTGCCATTTAAGAAGCTATCTTGACCCATCAGTTCTCCCCAAACCTGAGAGTTCAGGGAGGTGACTGCAGAGATCAGTTTTGCTCTTTAAGTCCAACACAAAGCAGAGCACAAGCCTTCAGGGTACACCCCTGTCAATGCTCTCAGCATTAAACAAACTCCAGAGACTGACCACGAGTGTGTTTCCAACAAGGCAAGCAGCATTTCTCAAGCAGAGAGATGGGATGAGTAAAACAACAGACCACAGGAAACTGGGAGGGGTGGGGGTACACCAGCTGGGGGGTGTGCTGGAGCCAGAGGGACTGGGACAGGCTGGGAAAGCGGGCAGAGAGGAATCCCACCACGTCCAGAGGGGTCGCCCATCTGAAGAGCAGCACTGCAGAGGGTCTCAGGGGGGCTTGAACACGACCCAGTAATGCTCCCTGGTGGCAAAGGCAGCCAGTAGCACCCTGGGCTACCTTAGGAAGTGTGCCCAGGTCCAGGGAAGTGATTTTTCCCATCTGCTCCACACTGGTGAGGGCACATTTGGGGTGCTGTGTCAACAACGGAGCTCCTCAGGGCAAAAGAGACCTGACGGTACTAGAGCAAGTGCAGCAGAGGGCCACAAAAATGATTAACGGCTGGGCTGGGCTGACTCGTCACAGGCTGAGGGAGCTGGGGTTGTTCAGCCTGAAGGGGAGAAGGGTCAGGAGGAGCTCAAGATGTATAAATACCTGATGGGAAGGTGCAGAGAAGATGGAACCAGACTCTTCAGAGGTATCCAGTGAAAGCACAAGAGGCAAGGGGCACAAGTTGAAATACAGGATTTTTCCATTCAAACCAAAAAAAAATTATTAAAAAAAAACCTGATGGTGGTCAGACACTGGAACAGGTTGCAGAGAGGTTATGGACTCTCCATCCTTAGAGATACTGAAAAGCCAACTAGACATAGCCCTGAGCACCCTACTCTAGCCAGCCTTGCCTTGAGCAGGGGGTTATACTAGACCATCACTAGATGTTCCTTCCAACCTCAGCGATTCCACAATTCTGGGAAGACTCAGATGTGAAACAGAGCACCAGCAGCTCATCGTACCAACATGGCAAGAGCTGACGAGGCAGCACAACGCAGCTTTGCAGCGGAGATGGCTGATGTAAGATCACCTTTAAGTCTCATCCTTCAAGGCACGCCATCAAGAAGTTTTGCTTTCAGTAAAAGCTATTTACACCCAGCACCTATAGCAGATGTGAACAAGCAGGACTGGAAGAGGTCCAGACCCACCAGCAGCCAAGCCTAGTTTCTGTGCACCACTGAAGGTAGGCTAAGAGCAGAGCTGGTCCACAGAACACTCAAAACCAGAACCCCCAATGTGTGCCTAGATGCCATTTGCACTTTCCAGCGTGACACCCAGATGAGCATTTGCCTCCGCAGCCCTGGAGATGTTAAGAGCCGCTCGCTCCAGCGGCGGAGGCTTACCTGTGCCTAACCATGCTGCGCAGGAACTGGCTCACCGCCGACTTGTACACACGGGGCATCCATCGCCCCAGCGGATGGCTGCGTATTTTCAGGGTGATCACCTGGATGTTGAGGAGATCTGCCAGCTGCACAAAGGACTTCTTGTCTGCAGGAGGGGAAAGAACCACACAGCAGTCTGCTGTCACTACAAAGTGTCTGGTGAATGCAAACCTACAAGCAAACAAGTTGCAACAATCTGGACTCAGTATCCGTTCATGGCAGCAGGGAACACACGTGCCCAAAGTGGGATCCACCACAGAACAGGCTGAACTCCGTACTCCAGCAGCTCCTCTGCCTCATTCCTGAGGGACTGGTTAAGCCCCAGGCCAACAAACAAAAACCTTCAATGACCAGGATGGACAGGACCTGGCACGAGGAGGCTGACCCACCTCTCCTGATGTCCTGTCTCCAGCCAGAGCAGAACAAGAGGCTCCAGAGGATTGCGTGGGAATCCATACTGCTTAGAGGAATCTGATAACAAGGGAGGCTCTCCTCGTCCTGTGCTGAGAACAGGAGGTCCCGTTCTCTGTGATGAGCTCAGCCTGATGTCACATGAAGAGCTACCCACAGCGTACATGACACAGGTACACCACAGGCAGGAAGAACAGCTTTTCAGGACTTAAGCAGACTGGAGAGAAGCAGGAAGAGGGGCCTGGAGTCCCTCTGCTCCCACTGCAGACCACAAGTCTCAATGCCAAAACTCCTGAAGCATCAGGCTCCCGACCCCAGGCTCCTCCCCAGTCCCCTGAGCGTAGCAGTGCCCCGCTGCTCACCGATGAAACCCTTCTGCTCATCATCAGAGATGCGTAGCAGCAGCTCTCGGTGGGAATTGCTGATGTCAGGAGCCACGAGCTTGACAAGCTGCTTCCACCGGGCTTCTCTAACCACAAACTGTGCTCCTTCCTCTTCCTTCAGGAGGTTGAAGGCCTCGATCATCTTGCGGCGCTTCATGTAAGCAAGGTTACGGATCTCATTCTAGAGAGAGGATCAGGATTCAGGCACCTGCAGTTACCCTTCCCCCTCCCTTGTTTTTTCAATCTTGTTTTCATGGGACAGAGACGCAAGAAGAGACTCAGAGGAACACCCTTGGAGTGATATGAGACACAAAGTACAGCACAGTCCACGGGGTGACGAGAAATGCTATTTAACAGGCAGCAACGGGCCCTCTGCACAGCACTCTGGAAGGACCACCACACTGCTTGCTGCTGGGAGATGCACAGAAAAACCGGAAGAGGAGACAAAGGATAGCATCTAACAAGAAAGAGATGGGGGAACATCCTTCAAAGATCACAGGATCTGCACACCCACAGGTCACAGAAGCAAAGAGGATGTGTCCACACATATTTCCCATCCATAAACGGATACTGCTGAGATCAGGGGTGGAGATCCCCTTCTGCACACAATTACACACAGGCTGAAGAACCTTATACCCCTGGGAGAGCAGCCTCTGGTGAGACCTAGCAGCCTGCTTACTGGGAAAGAACCAGTTCCATCACGGGAATACCCAGGAACTGCCAGGGCTCACCCTTCGATCACAAGAACCAAGCTACTCAGTTCGGGTAGAAGAAACAAGAGTTCTGATTTACTCAGACCTCCCTTTACATTTCCTTTGATTTAAGAGCACATGCAGCAGCACTAAAATTGTGCTGTGTGCTTACAGCCAACTGAACACAGCCTCCTTCATAGAGACCGCATTTCCGAGCTAGGACTTGGCCTCTAACAGCAACAGGGCAGAGACACATTCCCGATCTGTTGCAATTTCTTGGGACCGCAGCATTTAACAATGAAATATTCCATGCTGCAAAGAGCAGAACTCCCAGCAATCCCCATGACACGAAAGGTGGGCCTGTGCTTCTTCCTTGCAGAGCACCAACACCAGAAGCTGTACCCTTCGCTGCATTTTTGAGAAGCAGCAGCTTTACAAGGGAAAGCCAGATGGCTCCTTTACAAGGTCACACAGAACAGCAGGCGGTCACTGGTCACCACTCACCCCTCCGAACATTACCTTCAGGTGTTTTTTGTAGTTGTTGTACACAACAGCCAGGAAAAGAGACATGAAGATGTAGGTGTTGATGATGACAAAGGCAATGAAGAACAGGGCATACCACGAGCTGAAGTCAAATGCCGGCATCCTAGAGAATGAACAGAGGATGGAATCATTTATTAGAATAAATAAAGATGGAAAAACCAACCCTCAAGTAAGTTTAACACAGCTGTGCAAATTAAAAAAAAGTCTGCAGAGAAAGCCCTGCAAATATTATGAGAGAAAGACGTCTGACCACTGGAGCACACCCTTCCTTTCCTTCAGGAAAGGATTTTGATCGAAGAGTGTGTGCGTTTGTCCCTCTGGTTTAAGCCTTCACCAGCTACAGGGTCACTTAGAAAGCAATATTTTTTTAATGCATCTTCTCCTAAAGTCTTCCTAACCTCAGATTTCGGTTCAGAACCACTTACAAAACAGCTGGCTGAGAATTCCTGAAACCCATGCAGGCTGGAAAAGTGAAATCCCTGCTGCTGCTCTGAAATAGCTCGTTGTGTTAAACACAGTGTTGTTCTAACCAGAGATTCTGCCGCTAGGAGCAGGACACCAGCATTCACAACAGAAATACTGCAAGCTCAGCACACGTACATGACATCCGGGCTGTTTGCTGTCGTCACCAGCACATAGAGGTCAAACACAATTTCTAGGTAGTTTCTGAAATACGGCAAGCCTTCTGCTGTCCGGAGATTCCTAGGAGGAAAAGAACAATCTGGAGTTAAGCACAGATCACATGTCCCACCGCAGGATCTGCACGTATCAGCAGTGCTCGTAAGTGTTTGGAGCTGCCAGAATCCCTTCTTCCCCAAAGTATTACACCCATCCTTCCCACCCAGCTCTGAGTGACAGAAGTATTCGCACCTCTCACCAAACAGCTTCAAGGCCATGAGGGAGAACATGAGAAGGCTAAACATGAAGAGCAAGAAGACGTAGGTGATCTCTGGCAGCGTGTTGCGGATGCTGCGGAAGGCTCTCCGAATCTGCCAAGGAGAAGGGAAGTGTTTAGAGGCCAAGTGGGACCCGTTTTTCCCCTCACCATCCCATCTGGATCAAACATCTACACAGGACAGGCAAGCAACGGGCAACACTGGTACTCTTCTGTCACCTGGCAGGAGAGATTCTGACCCAGATGTGCCAGCTGTGCTCTGCTAAAACCTGTGCAACAGTACCAGGCTTTTTGTTCTCCTTCCCCAGAGGAGACAGCAGAAGGAGGGACCCTATCTCCACACCATCATGAACTTGGCTAGCCAGGGGACAGAGGGCCCTGTGGCACTGCTGACATGCTCTTGCTGCAGAGGACCAGTCAGAAACAGAAGCCTGTCACCCCAGGCCACAAAACACACGCTCTGAGCCTGAGAGTTCAACTGCTCCCTCCCCCAGACCCCCACACCACACTCGTTTAGTCATTTGTAAGTCGGTCTTGGACAGCAGGGCAAAGATCTTCCCGTGACAAGAGTCCAAGTCACCCAGCTGGACTACAAGTTCCAGTTGTGAGTACAGCACGACTCCCGCGCTTATTTGCCTAGGAGACTTCTAGAAATAAGTAACCTGGCCCCTGACCCAGGGAGAAACAGTTTTCTCGTCTGCAGTGCAGCTGATGTTCACAACTCCTGAGGACAGCACCTAACTGCTCCTCCGCACAGCCTGGACCAAGCACAGCCCACAGGCTGACCTTACCAGAAACATTCTTCCTCCTCCATGCCATTTTACGCTTTAAGCGTGATCTTCCCTAAATCATCACAGCACTGTGTTGGGTGAACAGCTCTAGTTCCAGCCCCAAGCACACTCAGGGCTCTAGGCACCAGTATCCCAGCCCACAGCTCCAGGGAGAAGCCTTTCGGCACTTTGCACAGAGCCCAAGCAGCACCAGTGCTAATGCACCTTCTTCTCCACCTCAAATTCTTTCTTCAGGCCACCTCTGAGAAAAACCTTCACCCAGAAGAACCTAAATTCTGCCATTTCCTGGCCAAAAAAATCTTTCTACCAAATCCCCCGAATCTCAGAAAGCAGCAGGCTGTCCAAAAATAGGAACTTGCACCAGGGGTACATCCCACCAGACCTCTTCCTTACCTGGCGACTCTCTGCAAAGTTGATCAGGAAGATGGGCCTCACAATTCTTGACCATCGAATGCTCTTGATGTTGTATATCCTGAGGACCCCATATATGGCCAAGTCTGTGAGGGACAGCTGCAGAAGAAAGAAGGAAAATTCCCAGAAGCAGTGTTGGAAGTGTGTCTAGGTGGTGAAGATAACAGGGTTATCTGACACAAGACAGAAGCACACACGACAGATTTGTGAAAATCAGACGAAACGTTGGTTGATTTGGCCATGGTTCTTGGAGAGCCCTTGTGCAGGAGGAAAAAAGCCACCTCCACATCGGCCACTTCAACCTCGGAGGCTCTCCGAGGCCCAACTCACCAGGATTGCAACCATGATGCAGATGTTCTTGGTATCCTTCCAAAATACATTGCGAAGGGTGACTTTTGCAAAATGTGTCAGTCGGCCAAAGAACACCAGAAGGCACAACACCTCGACCAGAGAAGTGACCTGCAGAGGGAGAAGGGGCCAAGTCAGGACAACTGAGAGCAGTGCTAGCCCTCTTCACACACACGAGGATGTTCAGGCTGGGGTACAGGCAAAGCAGCAGCAGGCAGGGTCAGTGCAGAAGTTTTTCCAGTGGTTTTGCTGTTGGCTGTTTTACAGCCTCACTTATCTGGCACTGAGCAATAGTTTTGGGCTTCCTTTTGTGAAGTTCCCTGCCACAGGCAGGTGAAAGCCAGTAAATTTGTAGTTGCTTAGGATTCAAGGAGCACATCTCTCACAACACACTAGTGCAGAACAAATAAAGGCCACGGAAAAGTCAGCCCTAAGGGCAACCTTCAGGCATGAGGACTGGACTTGGGTCACACTGAAGGCTGGAATTGTTCTCGGAGATGCAGAAAAGCAACATGACTTTGTCCATGGTCACATCAGCTTTGCTGACGGCCTGTTCCTGTCTAGCTCCTCTGCCCTTTTTTGTCCCCATTTCAGTAGATCAGAGATTCCAACAGAAATATCACCATCAATTATCTCTTGACACCTTTGACGACTAGTTTCAAGCGAGAAATCCTTGCTTGCTCTCCCAAGCAACACAATACTGACTGTATTGCTGCTTCTACACCGAAAACTTACCAGGAAGGGGAGCGGGTACACAGCAGGTTCTTCAAACACTGCAAGGGACAGGTTGAGAAAGATGAAGAAGTAGGTGGCTGTTCGCATAACCCAGTGGTTGTAGAGGTGGTAAAGCCTGCAGAAAGAAGGCAGTGGCACCATAAACAAAGGCTGCAGTGCACATACCCCTGGGCTCATCAAATACAGCTTGGAAGAACAGCACACACTGTCCCAAACAGTCCTGGGGGAACAAGGGCAACAGGAGCACAGTTTCTGCCAGCCAGGGATTTGGCAAGATGTTTCCTGGCCCTTCCTTATAGTCTCAAAGCTGATGGACACTACAGTCCCTTTCAGTAAAAAAACCTGGGAAGGTGGAACACAGGTGTCTTCAGTTCAGTTTAAGACTCCAACAGAGGGAACTGATAAAGCTGTGTCCTTTTTGTAATTACCTTGTTCATTAATTAGAGTGCAAACTTCTGCAAAGCTCAGGTACCCAGGGGACACACAAACCAAGTCTGATTAGTTATCCAACACCCTTTCTTTGCAGGTTAAGGAGCAAAGAGACAAGAAAAGCCACCAGAGAGAAGTATGGAACTACACAGTAAAATGGTTTTTATACAGAGCTTAAGCAAAACAGCCAAACTGCCAGTGAATGCCAGCGGCCACCATGAACCCCTCCAGCTCTAAGCCTCCCCCAGGAGGTTTCACACAATGGCATGCAGCAGTGGCTCCCCGAAGAGTCACCAAGCAGATTGGCAGAGTATATAGCTTCTCTGCCGATAAAAGAGCTGCCAACATTGCCAAACAGTCCCTCATCTGCCCAATAACCACCTGCAGACAGGCTACAGGGCAGGCAATCGTACAGAAGACGTATTACACCCTTAATAACACCATCAAGACACAGCCACGTAAAACCTGCTCATTTCTATTCACACTAAGCATACCTAGGCAGGACAAACGCTATGCACACAGTCTGTTTTTCCAAAACAGGCCCACGTTACAGCTACGCAGCAGTCTATACCTGCTCAGAGCCTCTGGAACAAACATACTGAACCACACCAAGATACCCAAGAAACTTCCCAGGCTAAGATGTGAGAACTAGGGCGAAGGGAAGGGCTTTGTGGGGAGGGCTACAGGTGTCACTGATGCTCACACGCTGCTTTGCTGGCACTCTCTCGTACCACCTTTCCCTTCTGCACCAGCCCCCTTCTTTGAGGCTGTCACACAGAAGCAGCTTGCCTAAAGCAGCCTAAGCTTGAAGGTTAGACTCAGAAAAGCTGCCTCAGCCTCCTTTCAGTAGCTAAAAGGCAAGAGTCACCCCTGCAGGAATTTCACTTAACTTATTCCCAATCAACACAAGCTTTTAATTACTCCTGCCTCCAGCAGCGACCACCCTTTCTGAAGCACACTCATCAGCTGAAGTTTTGGTGCGTGGTGGGTTGGTGTCACCCGCTGCCACCTGGTAACAGCTGTGACCAAGAAACCCTAAAGCCCCCTGCCACCAAACACCGGGCACAGCCACACACCAGCACCCCCTTCCACAGAGGGGTGGGCTAACCAAGCTCCCCAAACTCTTCACCCCCACAGAGTGCTACAGCTTCACTCCTGGAAGATTTTTTTTTTCCCTCTAGCCAAACACACATTTTTATTTTGTTTCCCATCCTCAACATACCCCGAGCCCCTTCCAACATATGCATTGCAGCTTAAATCCACTTCTCGGCATCCCACCCACCCAACCTTCTCAACGCCCAGCTGATGAAGCAGAAGTTCCCAGCCTTTGCTGGCTGTTGTTTTTGGATACCACAGCGCTTTGCTCTCCCCATCCCAGCTCCAGCACCCCACAGCACCACACGTTCCCTGTAAAACCAGCGCAGAGCCCTGCTCCCCGGTGATGGTACACTCTCAGGGTGCAGACCTCCTTACCTGACTGCCTCCGGGGAAGTCTTAAAAGGAATATTTCTGTTGTACTGCGCATCGGAGACAAACGCTGCTGCCAGCAGGAGATCCTGTGGAAAGGGGAAGAACACAGACAGCTGGTCAGCAGGCGCTGGAGTTTGAAATAATCTCCAGACACTCACAGGAGGTCCCCTTCACCCCAGGGCACCCCACAGAGGTGAAAAGCGGTACAAGGGCTACCGCAGCTCTGCACGCCCACACCCCGCTCCTCCCAGCAGGGACACAGCACCCTGGGGACCCCGCTCTCCCCGGGAGGACAGCACCAGACCCCTCCACTACCTGCGAAGCCGCCTCCGCCATGGCGCGGGCAGACACTGCGCCCCCCGGGGCCCCACCGCCTTTAACGGGACCCGCCCCCGCCCCGGCGGAAGCGGGAGGCGGCGCCGAGCCCCGGCCCGAGGGGAAGCGGAGCGGGACCGGGACCGGGACTGGGAGCAGCGATGGGTCCGGAGGCGCTGCGGCCGCGGGTGGTGCGCTGGGCGCTGCTGGCCGCCTTCGCCGCCGGGGTGGCGGTGGGCTGGCAGGCGGCCCGCGTCCGCCGCCGCTTCCTCCGCTGGCGCCAGCGCCGCCTCCAGCGCAGCCTCGCCGCCGCCCAGGAGAAGCTGGAGGCGGCCTGAGAGCGGGCAGAGCCCTCGGTGGGTCCCTGGCCTGGCAAAGGGTGCGGGAGGTCGGTGCGACCCTGCGGGTGTCTGCTCCTGCGGCCGAGCCTCGGTGGGTGCTGAGCGAGCGGAGCTGGGTTCGTCCCGTGCTGGTGTCAGAGCAGGATTGCTGGAAAAGGACAGTGTCCGCGGAATAGCAGAGCATCTCTTGTGTCCTGCGGAAAACACGATCCTGAGCTGCGTCGGACTAACCTAACCAAATACCGAGGAGACCAGAATGTATTCCCGTGTTCCAAGGGATTTGTCTTGCTTTGAGGCTGCTACGGGGGAACGCTGCTCTGTCCTCGACAAGAAGCGCTGCTGACACATTAAACTAGCCAAAATCATGACGCGATGTTCCTAAATGTGCTTATTTCTGATAAGGAAAAACGTACCTTAGGGGCGCTCGTAATGGGTGGCAAATCTCATGATGAAAGTACACAAAATGGGAAAAAAACCCATGGGAACGGTTAAATGGCAAAATAGCTGCATGGGTTGGTAGGAGGAGTGAAAAAATGAAATGAAGGATGCTTGTGCTTTGGATAAGGAATTGTGGAGACAGCTGTAGTGTGGAATCTCTTCCCCTCCTGTTGATAGTGAATTCCTGAACAGTAATTTCTTCAGTCTGAGAGAAGGAGTAAGGGAAGGAGGAGGTGGTCTTTCATTGTGCCAGAGGATTTGCTGCACACTGTGCAGGCTGCTGGTTTTCAACTGTATTGCTGAGCTGTAAAAGTTTTAAATGTGTTTTTTTTTGGGGAAAAAAACCCAAACCACTCACAGGATCGCAAAATGCTGATTTGCAGCCAGATGAGCAGTCCTGTGGCTTGTTGGCAGCAGTAAGGTTTCAGGCCTTGGGCAGGGCGTGCAGCATGCAGGGGATCGAGCGCCTGTGTTCGCTGGAGCCCGTTTCCAACCACATCTGCTCCATCCAGGATGTACCTCCTTCACCAGTGAAGCGCTGATGCCCTTCCACGGTGTGTTTTTCACCTCAGGGCAGGCAGAGGGTTAGAAACAGAGTCCGGACCGCTGCTGACAGCACAGTGCGGCCCTGACAGCCGGCACAGCGCGGCCCTGTCAGGCGGCACAGCGCGGCCCTGTCAGGCGGCACAGCGCGGCCCTGTCAGCCGGCAGCTGCCATTTCCCGGGGCGAGGGGCCCGATGAGCAGTGAGGCACAGGCTGTGCGCCTTCCCCGTCCCACAGCCCCAGGGGCTGCCCCGGGCAGGGCAGGAGCACGGTTCCCCGGCTGGGGCCCAGGCCAGCGGCGGCCGGTCCCTGCCCGAGGCCCCCCCCGCAGCCCCGGCTTCTCCCTGAGGCGAGCGGCCCGCGCCGCCTGCATCTCCCCCGCGCGCCGGAAGTGACGCGCTCTCGGCGCGCCGCCGTTGCCATGGCGGGGCGGCGGGCGCGGAGCCCCCTGCAGCGGGTGCAGCGGCGGAGCCGGGAGCTGCGGGCGCAGGTACCGGCGCTGGGCGGCCCGGCTCAGGCCCCGCGGCTCGGCCGGCGGCTGACGGCGCCTGTTGTGTGTTGCAGGTGGAGGCGCTGCGGGCGGAGAGCGCGGCCCTGGCCCCCGGGCAGCGGAAGGGCCTTTCGCTGAGGTGAGGCCGTGCCCCCGGGGGGGTCCTGGCCCCGCTGCCGCCGCCCGGCCCCTGCCCGCGGCCTTCCCCCGGCTCTGGGGTAGCAGAGTTCCGTGGGCAGGAGCTGCTCAGAGCCGTCCGCGGGTTGCTCTGAGCAAAGCCCTGGCAGATCCCCGCTGTTCCCGTCACCGTTGCCTCAGGAGAACGAGCAGTTCCCTGGCCAACTTCACATTTTTCTCCTAAATTCTACAGATCCCTTCCCTGCCCCTTCTCCCTCACCTGCTTTCCCGGTGGGAAGCGACAGCGCAGCTGCGTGGCAGCCCTGCAGGGCTGAGGGGGTTTTAAGGGGACATGGCAGGTGACAATGGTCAGTAGGTCAAGAGAGGTTCTCCTCCCCCTCTACTCTGCCCTGGTGAGACCGCATCTGGAATATTGTGTCCAGTTCTGGGCCCCTCAGTTCAAGAGGGACAGGGAACTGCTGGAGAGAGTCCAGCGCAGAGCCACGAAGATGATGAAGGGAATGGAGCATCTCCCTTATGAGGAAAGGCTGAGGGAGCTGGGTCTCTTTAGTCTGG
>WKFP01014699.1:160440-180658 GCA_011057875.1 Pterocles orientalis
ACTTGGATGAGGGAGTAGAGTGCACCCTCAGCAAGTTTGCTGATGATACGAAACTGGGAGGAGTGGCTGACACGCCAGAAGGCTGTGCTTCCATCCAGCGAGACCTAGACAGGCTGGAGATTTGGGCGGGGAAAAATTTAATGCAGTTTAACAAGAGCAAGTGTAGAGTCTTGCATCTGGGCAAGAACAACTCCAGGTACCAATATAAGTTGGGTACTGACCTGTTGGAGAGTAGTGTAGGGGAGAGGGAGCTGGGGGTCCTGGTGGAGAGCAGGTCAAGAGAGGTTCTCCTCCCCCTCTACTCTGCCCTGGTGAGACCACATCTGGAATATCGTGTCCAGTTCTGGGCCCCTCAGTTCAAGAGGGACAAAGATGATGAAGGGAATGGAGCATCGCCCTTATGAGGAAAGGCTGAGGGAGCTGGGTCTCTTTAGCTTGGAAAAGAGGAGACTGAGGGGTGACCTTATTAACATTTATAAATATGTAAAGGGTGAGTGTCAGGAGGATGGAGCCAGGCTCTTCTCTGTGACATCCAGTGATAGGACAAGGGGCAATGGGTTCAAGCTGGAACATAGGAGGTTCCACTTGAATATGAGAAAAAACTTCTTTACAGTGAGGGTGACAGAGCACTGGAACAGGCTGCCCAGAGAGGGTGTGGAGTCTTCTTCTCTGGAGACATTCAAAGCCCGCCTGGATGTGTTCCTGTGCGATCTGATCTAGGTGTTCCTGCTCCGGCAGGGGGATTGGACTAGATGATCTTTCGAGGTCCCTTCCAATCCCTAACATTCTGTGATTCTGTGATTCTGTGAATGGGCCGAGCGGCCCTTGGGGCTTGGGCTGGTGGTTGTCACGCTGTGTCCACACAGCTGCTGAAGTTCCCAGGATCTAACTGTACGTGTTTCAGTAAATGCACATTGTTGGGGTCACCCGGCTCTCAGAATTTTAAGCAAATGCTGTCTGTCTGTCTCGCTGTCAACGCAGGTGCGTGGAGCTGAAGAAGTTGGTGGATGAGAATAAAACCGCTCTTCGTAATTTAAAAAAAGTAAGTGTGGAGACAAATTTGTTATGGTTTTCTCCAAAAAAATGCATCAGGGAGAGTTTTTTGAGAACACCAGCCTCCTCCGATTTGAGGTGCCTCAGGACAAGATTGGGGTCTCTAGGATCCGTTTATATTAATTAAAAAAAAACATTTTTAATGCTTTACTGTGTACAAGTTCTGCGCTTAAAATCTCTGCCAACCCAGTATGTGATAAAATGATTATCAACCCCACGCATTGTCTTGCACGTGGAGAGTGCAGATTCTGAATTCAGTGTGAAATTTTATCTTGGCAGAGCAGAAGGGCAAGAAAGATGTCACTAAACAGGGAGTGACAGCAGCCCAGGAAGGTGAAAGCTTTTAAGAAATGTCTGGAAAACTAACTTTATAGGGGAACTATGATCCCTTGAGCAAATTGGTTGTGTTCTTCTTTCTCAGGCTGATGAGCCTGCGCCAGTGGGGAATTATGATCAGAGGAAAGAGGAAGAAGAAAAGCTATTGCTGAAACTCTCTCAGCAGCTGCAGAAACTCATCGTTGTGTTGGATCAGGATATTGTGACCATGAACCGCGCAGCGTAAGCAGCTTACACAAATAAATACAGTCTGCACTTGAGTGGGATTGTACCCGGGTGGTTGGAAAGGACCCTGGAAAGCTGTTCTCTCATTCCCTTTGTTATCTTAACATCCAGTTAAAAAACAAGTACAGAAGAGTCAGCTCTTAGGGGGCTTGTTTTCTTTTCATGAACAACTCACTGGAATTTTCTGCGGGTGCTGGTTAGTGGCTGAAATACAAAGTGGCTGTTGTGAGGAGAGGATGAAGCGTGGTCTGTACGCTTAGGGAGGAAACGGCGTTGGGGTTTTGGAGCTTTCAGATCGGAACAGAGAGGAAAACCCAGGAATGGAAATTCTGTATGTGGGTAATGGCCTTGCAGAGGAGCTGGTGTTGCAAGGCTTTACAGCCATTGCGAGAAGTTTTGTTAAAATAATAATTTAAAAAGTTTGGTTTGTTTTGGGTAGGGATGAGGAACATCAGAAAGATCCTCAAGCAGAAGATGAAAACGTAGAAGAGGATGAGGGTGAAGACAAAGGAAGCACTGAGGAGGAAGACAGTGAAGAAACAGATGATGAAGATGAGGATAAATTATTGGATGATCCAAATGTTAAAGAATGTGTTGCAGTTGGCAACTTCAGTGCACAGGAGGAAGGGGATCTCACATTTACGGTAAATATGGCTCTAGGAGTTTTTTGATGTGTCAGTACTGCAGGTCATTCTGTGTTAAGCAATACCGATAGTTAAATCCTGTGCTTCTGGGATTCAGGCAGTCCCCTCCTTGCGGGATTAACGGAGAAATGCCTTTTCCTGCTGTACATCTGGCTTGGTGGAGTCCAGTGTCTGTTTGCCACCTTCGGTAGTGAGGGGGTCTGCCACGGGAGTCTGTGATCTCTGTTGTGGGAAGAATCAAGTTTTTGTGGGGTTTTTATTTTTTTTATTGTGCCCGGAAACGTCCTTCCAATCGCTAACATTCTGTGATTCTGTGTGATTCTGTGATTCTGTGAAATATTTGGCTGTGTTTTTTCTTTGTCTCTCCTTCTGACGGCAAAGCAAGGTGAAGTCCTGCTGATACACGACAAGAGGGCGGATGGCTGGTGGGTAGCCGAGAACTCCAGAGGGGAGAAAGGCTTCGTTCCTCGAACCTATCTTGCGGTTAGTGTGCTGCTGCCTTCTTCTGCTCTGGTCTCCCCTCTGCTTTTTTGTATGTATTAACGACCATATCGCTGCATGAAATTGATGAGAACGCTTGCGTGGGGCCACACAGTGGTGCTTTGCCAGTTTTTTGGGAATAACACCGTGTTTGTGTGTGTGTACGGAGACAGCCAGCAAAAGCAGTATTTCTGTGCCTTGGGAAGATGTGCAGGGAAGTTTTTTGAATAGGAAAGTCATAATCTCTGTCACTAAAGGTCAATTCTGAAGACCCCAAGCTGCTATGGGCTATTTTGGGCTTTTCATAATTTATATGAGATGTGAGTCCATGGAGTATTTTGTAATTTGACGCAGAAGAACCTTTTCAAAAATAGATCTTAAAGTTTTGTAACTTTTGAATTTTCATTTTTGGAGTGGCTCACACCTGTGAGTTTGTGTAGTTACGCACAGATAGCCGGCGTACGATTGCGATGGGTCTTTCAATGCGGGTGCAGTTTGGATGGAGAGAGTTCTGCAAATCCAACCTTTACCCCGTGGAACAGAGCTTTTCACAGTGTAACTAAAGAGCGCGCTGAGTAGCTAACGTTTTGCTTTGTGAGGCTGATGTACTTCTCTTTTAAAGAATCCACTTTGCAAATGCATTCTCTTGCTTACTTGGAGGATACTCCAATCCCCAGCTGTAAGGGCAGAACTAAGGCCAGTGTTCTGCGGCTACAGTGCTCTGGAGTGACAGAAAACCTCTCCTGAACTGTTAGCATGTGCTGTGCTGGGAGAAAGCATTTGTAAGAACCCAACTGGGAAGAAATCAAGTGCTTTGCCTTTTTTGAATCTGAATTACAGGTCCATAATGAAGATGTTGACAGCCAGGGGGAAAGTGAAGAACACATAGAAGTGGTGGATGAAACAGCAGACGGAACTGAAATTAAAAAAAGGTAAATGGAGTGATGTGAAAGCAAATAACTATGGAATTATTCTTCCTTCTCCTCCTTAAATCTTTTCCTAAATTGTGACTGCATTTTTCTTGTCAGTAGAGCAGACACTTTTTCCTTGAGTGGGTTTGCTGGGGAGTTCTGCTTTGGTTTGCTTTTGGCTTTCCCTGCCATAAACTCAGAGAATGACTGAGTCGTGTATCGAGTTCTCATGAGACAGTCTGTCAGCTAGTGGCCAGAAATACGCCGTTACTGTACCTCACATACATCTGCTTATTAAGCTGTTGGTATTTGAAGACAAACCCGTATTTAGTGTTCGAATTTTTGTCCGCACAAGGGCGATATTTTATAAAAACCACATTCTTTTCCTTCCAGAACAGATTCTCACTGGAGTGCTGTCAGAAGAGCTATCACCGAGGTGGGTGCATCTCTCACATAGCAACTTCATCTCCCAGAATGTTAATTATTTTGTAGGCAGGGTTTGCCTTTGACCAAACACTCACAGTACAGACCAGTGTTTTTAACTAACATCTCTGTCTTGTGTTTGTACCAAGAAATGCTACAGAACTGTTCTCTAATGCTTTGGAAATAGGCTGCGGGCCAGCCCGTGTGGCTGAACGACGATATAAATGAGATGCCGTCTGTTGTTTTGCCGCAGTGGTACTGCACCGTTTCCTTTAAGGGTGTGATTTTGTTCTGTATCTGGCTGCTCTGCTGCTGCTTTGAACTGGAAGGGGGATTTAAAAAGCCAGGAGCTTGGCTGGGGTGATACATGAAACGGAGTGAAATATTTCCTGGAGTTGGGCCACACTAGCTTCAGATGAGAAGAGGGGACTGCTGGCCCAGGACTCTGATGTTGGTTGCGTGAGAGTTCTAAGTGAGGATGGAATGAAGATGTTAAACAGCAGCAATACCGATCTCTGTTTGTTTTCTAACAGAATGACACAGTAGAGGTATTGGCAAACATAGGAGCAGTTCCTGCAGGATTCCGCCCGTCCACACTTTTCCAGCTCTTAGAAGAAGGTAAGGGTTTCTCCTAACAATTGTAGTGCAGGAGTCTCCAGTGTCTGGGGGGAGTTTCTTATCCCGGTTACTAGTCCATTGGACTAAAATCACTGTTGCTTAATTATAATTGGTAATCTCTACAGGCTATACTTGACCTGTCAAATAATGTATAAAAGGCTTTTTGTTCTTCTTCAATTAAGTTTTAATTTATTTGTGTGAAATCCTGGCCACATGGAGGCAATGACAAATTTCCTGATGATTTCAAAGGTTTTCCCCTTTGGAAGATGCTTTCTGTTGACGTTGCAGAAAATTATGATTTTTTTTTTTTAGTCTCTTTTTCTCGGAGATCTTTTTGGAGTCTCTTTGCCAAGTATATTACACAGCTCATATTTTCTTAGTCTTTTTGTTTAAAACTGTTTTAAGTCGATAGCTCTTTTGTTAATTAAATTACTCTGCTTCTGGAATGAAATACTGTACCTACAGCTAGTAAAAATACCCTTTTTAAAGGGTGCTGGTGGAAGATACCTCCATCGTTTTGTCAAATGTTCAGAAGCGACTTTAGCCACATTGCAATTTCAGGTGTCATTCATTCTTGTCAATAAAGATCATACAAAATGTAAGAATTTTAAAAATGACTCTTGTTGTAGGCAGGCAGTTTCGAGCAAGTTCCTTTTTGCAGCCTGAACTTACTCCATCACAGTTGGCTTTCAAAGACTTGGTGTGGGACTCTGCAAAAAATACTGTGAGTATGACTGGTAAGAGAGCTATGCTGCTTTTGGTTTGAGAGGAGTGACGGACGGGATCTGGAGACAGGAATTGCTAGAAGTGTCTCGGACTGGTGGGTAAATGCGGCTGTGAAACAGGTGACACATTTCAATGTCCATCCAGACTCCTCAGGCAGTAGATGTTATCACATCCTGCTCTCTAATAGGCAAAAAATTGGTGCAAATGGTCATCTTGGGTATTTTTTGAGAGTCATGTTTCATCTTAAATCTGTGGGTGTCTTCCCTGTCTGCGGTGACGCATGGGTGACTAGTCTGAATTTTGAAACCATGAACTTCTGCTGGGCACTGTGATATCACCAGTGTCATTTGTCTTCTGTCATTTTGGCTAATGATTATGTCTTGATTTGCACCGTTTTTAGAATAGTTTTTTCTTCTCGGACTTTGCTAGGACCTGTCTGTTGCACTGAAATCCTTCTTCTGTTGCCTGCATTTCAGATCTATCCTAGACCAACTCGAGTATCGCTGATTGTAACTTTGTGCAGCTGTAAAATGATTCCTCTCCCAGGAGCCAGCATACAGGTTCTCAGCAGGCATGTCCGATTCTGTCTGTTTGACGGCAGTCGGGTAAGTTGTTTGGCTATCAAAAAAAGCCTTGATGAGGTCTGGATCTTTCATGATCCAGCTCCTCCCGTTGTCCCACTCGGAGAGAGAGACGTACACACACAATCTGCCTCTCAAGCTGCTTGATTTACCGACCGATTGGTCCTGGCCTGCGGTCACACACTGAGACGCGTGCCCTCGCCCTCTCCCTCGCAGTCACCGCGGATGTGTAGCCCCCCAGGGACCTGTGGTCTGGCTCGCTGATGGACCTAGACATCCACACGCACAGGCATTGAGAACAGAGAGCCCGTTCACCCAGAAAAACAGCTATAAATGGAGTTAAATGGAAAAGCAGGACAGGCTGCGCTGGTCAGGTGCCGGGCATGGCCAGACACGCGTACTCGCCTCTCTGTTTTCCCACCCTTGTTACTCCACAAAGCACCTTGATCCCTCCCTTTCGGTTCCTCCCCTGAATGTCCCGCAGTAAGCCATGTGCAGTCTGTAAGGTGATGGGATGATCGGAGAGCCGCTCCTTTTGACTCATCGCGATGGGGGTCACGCCCGTCCCCTGGGCCGCCCTGGGAGGGGCTGGGGCGAGAGCTCCATTTCTCTGAGTCTACAATTTTGGTTCCCCCACCTGCCATTGTGCCTCTTTGCTCCTTCGTGTTTGTGGAGATGAGCCTTTTCTGGGCCGATCTCTCTCCTGCGCTGGGTCAGGGCCATATTCGGGTTCCCCCACCTGCTGTCCATCCTCTCTGCTCCTTTGTGCGTATTTGTGGAGCAGCTTTTTCTAACAGAGTCTAACGCTGACAATCCAGCAGCTTTCTTCCTGCTGCACTGAGCACTCTTGGGGGCAAAGGGACTGTTACCGGTGTATGTGAAGCAGGGACGGTTGGAAAGTGTCTCCAGAGAAAACTTCCTCTGTAGTCCTTCAAACTGAAACGATCTGATAAAGTTGAGGAGCAAGTGTAATTTTATCTTTGTGTGCGGATTGTTGGATGGATCTGGGATAACACTGCGTTTTCTCAAAGCTGCACAGCTCTCCAGAAAAAACCTGTCTGAAGCTTTTTTCACCACTTAAAATATTTTTAGGTGCTGAGCAACATTCACACAGTGAGAGCTACGTGGCAACCTAAAAATCCTCAAACGTGGAGCTTTTCTCCAAGGGTAGGTATCTCGCTCAGGGAGTGACACAGTAACTATTTACAGCTGCTGGTTTAGTGACGTCTGTCACTTCGGGTATTCGTGTTGAAATAAAACGTACTGCAACCAGAGTGACCATGCAGGAAAGACAAGACGTGCTGAAGTGCATAATTCAGACTAATTGTTTTAGCAAAAACACTTTGGAGAAAAGAGTTGAGGGCGAGGAGGAGTAGCCAGAGGGACTGGTGATCCAGCTGGTGGCACTGGTTAACTTTGAATTGATACCAGGCGCACCCTGCGGGGTGTTCTGGAGAAGGGAGGAGACCAGCTGCTCTGTGAGTTTGGTTTCATTACAAAAAGAGCACACGCTGCGTCCCGTGTTCCAGGTGCTGTGCAGGGCCGCACTCGGTAGTGCTGTCATGTTTTACCCCAGTTGTTGCCGTGTTCTCGGAGGGAATCAAGTGCTTTCTGACATCGAAAGTCCTTTGATAGCTTTTCATCGCACACACAAGAAGTACCTTGGTAGCATAGCTCTGTTTCTTGGCAAGACAAAGAACAAGGGGAGCAGGGTCTCAACTGAAACTGGTTCTCCACTCATCAGTTTCTTTTATGAGCAATGGGATCTTGTGTGAGTGATGTATTCCATGGCCTCTAAAAATCAGAGGTTTTTTAATCGGTACCTTCACTTTTTCTCCCCCTCTCTCTATCAGGTAACCGGCATTTTACCCAGCTTGCTCGATGGTGACTGTTTTGTCAGGTCCAACTCTCTGTCTTCCGACGTGGGTATATTGTTTGAACTTGGCATCACGTATATTCGCAATGTGAGTGTGTGGAGTTGCAGCACAAACCACTCCGAGCCCGGGTTTATAAAATGAACCAGCTGTCCCATATTCCGCGTCCAGCTGCAGTATCCCAGCAGCAAACTGAGCTCCAAGTGGAAATGCAGCTGAACCTTTCCTGGTGACTGTAAGACTGTCTTCATTTTGCCTTCTGGGAGGGAGGAGAGAGATGTTGGGTTTGGGAAATTTTAGTTCTAGTTGATATTTAGAGAATAAAAGATGTGCTGATGAATGGACGGGAATGAACCTTTACTTACCCTGAAATAATTTCTGGTAGTCTGCCAAAGATTTTACGCTGTGTGATTGGAGAGGATCACTTCTCTCTTCACTTCTGCGCTGTTTTTTCTCTCTCTGTGATTTGTTTCAGACTATAGTGCTATATCCAAAAATGTGAACTGTTTAAATAGTGTGGATGCTGGTTTCTAGCTGTGATATACCCTCCCCATCTAGGATGTGCTCTTGAAAGCACCCCGAGTAGTGACGCAATAGCTGGTACAGCCCGTACGAACTACCATAGGCACACAAGAAACACGAATATTTGGAGGATACCGTGGCTTTTCGGAACAGGTCACTGTTCTGAAATATCTCAGCCATTGTGTCTACAAGACTGGCTTGAGCCTCTTTCCGAACACTTGGTTTTCATTACGGTCACAGTCTTCCTCGGGTGAACCCGGGCAATCGAGTAAATCACGGGAGAAAGACGCACAGTGGGGTAACCACCGCGGGTAGGAAGCAGGATGTTAAACGGCGAGGAACAGAACTCTGCAAGCAGGGACGGAGAAGTTGCGGAGGGCAGTGCTGCTGTGTTTTCTCTTCCCCTAACACCGGCGTGAGGTCGGGGTGCACAGCAGTGCGGGCGGAGGTGCGGAGGAGAGGCAGGCTGTGTGCTGGTGGGGATGGTTCACAGACCCGCTGGGGCGTGCTGGCCCTCCCCTGAGCAGCCAGGAGCGGGCAGAGTTGTCTGCTGCCGTTGGCAAAGTAAGTTTAAATGAAAGCTGAAGCGTTTACAAATTCCTACCTGGTATTTGTGCTTCTGGCTCTGGAAACGGGCAGGCTGGCACCCAGGATCCTCCCTTTCCCAGGCAGGTCTCTGGTGCTGTGAGTAAAGCCTTCCCAAGTCACAGGCTTGGGTGCTGTTGACTCTGGAATGAGATGGGTAGATCCTCTGGGTAAATTTTTTCCCTTCCTCCTTTCTGTCCTGCATTCTTTAGAGCATCAGTGCAGGTCTGGGGATTTTTACCTTTGTGCATTTCTTCTTTTTCAGGAGCTTGATGTACTTCGGTTTCCCTTAAATGTGTATTTCTTGGCTTAATAAATCATTGTCTCTTCCTTACGCTCACGGGTGATCAACTTCAGCGTAACTGTGTGTGCTGTTCCCTAAAACATCTTCCAGCACCGGCAAACGTGACACAGTCAGGGTTTGCTTACCGCAAGTCTGGGGCTTTCACCATTTTACATGATTATTTTCAATAAGTGCTTGTGGTTCAGTTACTCATTCTGGTTTAGCTGCTAAGTTATTTAAATTTTTCTTTTTTTTTTTTTTTTCCCTAGTCCACAGGTGAAAGAGGAGAGCTAAGCTGTGGCTGGGCATTTCTGAAGCTTTTTACTTCTAATGGAATGCCTGTTCCTTCCAAGTAGGTTTTTTAAAGTTTTCCTTCTCTCTGTATTTACGAATGTATTTATATACATCTATTTTAGACTAGGAGTAAAGTTGTATTTCACACCCACACACTGACAGGGGCAGGTGTAATCCAGAGGAATGCACTGGCTCTTATCCAGCCATCTTAAAGAACAATAAAATGTGTATGTTTCAGTTTTATTAAACGTAGGAAAGCTTTCTGCTTTCATTCAGAAATGGTTCATTGGAGAGCTGACTTACAGTAGTAGATTTTTACCAAATACAGATAGATATATAGGCGTATTCCGAATATATTTGGATTACAGGACAAAAAGAAAAAAAAAACAACCCACAGGAGACTTCTGCTGTTCTATAAGCCTCTAACTCTCCTTTAAATCTGGTTTTCTGTTCCATTGAGTTAAGCGTGGTGCCCAGAGAGGGAATCGCGTGCTTGCTTCAACAGGGACTTACTCTTGACAGAACGGGGATCGTGTTATTCTTCAGCATTTTCCATCCTCCCTGTCTCAGTATCTTTGATACCTAAGCTGTGACTCCTCAAAAACATTTTAGTGAAACAATTGCTGAATTTCATAGAAGAAAAACACTGGAGTCATGTGGAAGAGAATCAGTGTCGCTAATTTCTTTTAAAATAATTAACTAGTTTCCTCATATAATTTACGTTTCAAATAATTCAAGTTTCAAATTTACCATCTGATTTTTGGTTACTTAGTAGTTAGGTGTTGCCTTTTCATATAAAACACTGGCCGTAGCCTCAAGCACTGTGTCAGGTTTTTTTTGAGATAGTGTTTTTTGGGTTTTTTTGTTCAGAAGGTGGCGGTTCTGTTCTCACATCTCCTTACGTCCTTCTGTTGTGACTCTGCTGCTCGTCTTTCACAGGATGTACGAGCTGCTGTTAAATGGTGGCACTCCCTATGAGCGAGGCGTCGAGGTTGACCCATCGATATCAAGAAGAGGTTTGGATTCTCCTCAACGTTATTTAAATTCAACAACAGCTGCTGTGCCTGTTGTACCACATGCGGCGCCAGCCAGGGCTCTCGTTAGCGTGCGGCGGCCACAGCCTGCCTTTGCTTTGCGTGTTCCCGTCCTGCACCAGAGAGCTGATTGTTAGGGCTGGTGGCATTCCGAGCCACCGGCTCGTGTTTCTGTAATTTCCGGTGCTCCACGCATATTAGCCACCATCCTGGAGAGAGGTAATAGCTTACGTTAGACCACATGCTGAAATATTTCCAGATAATTCAGTTCCTCCTGGTTTTTAGACCATCCTTAAGCCTTTACAGTTTTAGCAAAACATCTCTTGCCAAATTTAAATGTCCCTTCTTATAATTCTTAACGATCTTTCAACACGACGGCTTTCATACTGGCTGTTTCTTTCTTAAGCAGGCAGTGGTGTGTTCCATCAGCTGGTATCCCTCAAGAAGCAGCCAGTGCTTGCAGTGAAACTGAGGTCATTAAGTGCGCAGTCAAAGGACATCCTGAAGTAAGTACGCGCGTGTGCTGCTGTATTGCAGACAGCCTAGAGTGGTTCCCAGACCCAGCGTGCTACTGGCTTCAGAAAAACCCGAGGGTGGTGTCCCCTGCATGCTGTGCTTGATCTTTGTTTGACGCCTAGGGCTGTTTAGTTGAAAAAACTCCAAAGTTTTTAAATGTAGATAATATTGCAGAGCACACCAGCAGGAGCCTGGCTGTTGCAGCTTGATCGATGTGCACCTTCCAGAGCCGTGACAGATCCACGGAGACGCCAGCAGGAGCGTAACCATCCCCACGAAGCTGTCATTACTCTCAGATTTTGGTGAGCAGTGCTTCATAGCAGCAGTTTAAATCTCAACTGGATGTTGTTTTATTTTCCCCGCAGTTTTCTCCCGGAAACGTTAATTGGCAGCATGTGCTACATCCATCTCTTGATACTGTATCGGCAGATACTTGGTGATGCTCTCCTGAAGGACAGAATAAGCGTGCACAGCACAGGTAAGGATCGCTGCTGCGGAGGGGAGCTCAGTGGTGGAGACACATCAGGTTCCTAAAAAAAAAAATGACTCTCTCCAGAGTCTGTAAGAGAAAGCCGGGGGCTGTGGGAGCAGCTGGCTGACCCGGGGTACTGGCAGGATTGTGTCCCTGGCACTGGCCGACAGATCTCACAAGGTCAGGAAGTCCTGCTCCCTGGGCAGAGGGTGTTTTAGGGGCAGCCTGCAGGTGTTGTGGGGACAAACAGAAAGCTGTTGTCCCTTCGCGTAGCAGGGAACCGCCTCTTGCTGTGGACGGCACCGCTCGGCGTGTTTGCATTTCAAACTGGGGATGTTTCAGCTCGCAGCTGGTGCGCTGCCCTGACATCAGCTCACGTCGCAGAACGCAGAAACCACGAGATAGATTTATTTTCTGTGAACTATGAAGTGTTTTCAGTGAAATTCTCATTAAAAAAAAAAGCCTATGTGGACAGGTAGCGGGTTCTTTATAAATAGATAAATTTTAAAAAGCAAATGAAGGTAAAGGATTATTTCAAAGAGAAATGTTTCCTTGTCACCACCATGCACACAGGTTTACTTATTCGTTTCCAGAGTACACGTGTTCTCGGGGTTAGAGAAGGGATCGGGCAGATGTTCTTGTCATTGAGGCTAAGTCATCCTCTTTATTTATTTTTTAATTATTATTTACCTGTTGGCTAATGCAGCAGGAAGAGGCGGAAGTGGGAGAGTTCTGCTTTTACAACTCAGCATCTTGCTCTGATTTTACAACTCTGTCTTTGTCCTTCCCCATCTTTCCTTCAGCAGAACTGCGACAGTTTATTGTCTTCTCTGTTTTCAAATCAATTTGAAATACGGAAGAATTACGCTTTAACTAAGGTGAATTTATATTGGTAGCATAAAGGGATTTTCGTTGTTTCCCCATCTCTCTGCAGACTGAATTACGTATCGCCTTTCCTGCGGCAAATCAGTTTCCCCGTGCGCTTACTGACGTCTTTAACCGTGCTTAGGCGCCCGAGTACAGGGTCGTCTTTCAGAGGTGCTCAGAACCTAACTCCCTTCCTGATTTTCTTGAACTTCCGTCTACATTCTGAGCATACGAGTGTCTGGAAGTCAGACCCTTTATAAATTGATGCTTTGTTTAATAAACTTACCGCAGAGAACCGGAGATTGCCGAGTTCTGAAACGTACGGGATCCGATCTTTACGCCGTAGGACAAGAGACGAGGCTGATGACCTCTCCTGCAGTTAAATTGCATCCATTCGGGTTCAGACTTTATTGGAAATGATTTAAACGCTTTACTCCAGCATTTCAGAAATTGTTCTCAGAGCCATTTTCTACTTTTTTCTGCTGTAACAAAAGCAGATTTCTCTTATTTCAAGATCAACGATCACTTTAGGCAACTCAAAATTCGTGTCAGAATTTCCCAAAAGCAATCAGTTCTGGCTTGCTTCCTGAAATGTTCTGTCATTAGCTGTTTACTAAACTTTCCACCAACTTCAACATGAAGAGACAACAGCATACAGTAAATATTTAAAATCCCAAGAGAAATAAAACACTTCAACCCAAGTTCCTCTCCAATTACTTGTAGCACTCCTGTAATCTTACCCACAACCTCACTAACTAACCCACCGACAGGACCGCTGCGCCCCTGGGGTTCGGCTTTGCTGGGCTCTGTAACGAGAGCCGAGGATCCCGAGGGACAGAGGCAGGGATGCCCTGCCCCAGTTACGGACAGCCGGCCCGTTCAGCGCCAGGGGAGAGACCCGAAAAGCACGCAGGAGAGCGATGGGCTTCCATGATTTGGTAAATTTCCTTGTTACAGCACAGGCTGCCAGGCTAAGGCAGGGAAGCTGTGGTTACTGATAACAGCCAAATCCGGCAGCAGCGTCTGCGGTGTTTATATAAAGCCAGGTGCAGGAAGGAGGAGAACACCTCCGTCTGCCCCAAGGTGAAATGGGTAAGGTCTCCTGCTCGCTGGCGTTCCCAGGAAGCCAGCAATCGTTCCTCTTGCTGTGGTCAGCGAATGCCGTTGCTGGCTCTTCACCTTCCCTGCAGCAAGTGTTCCCTTGGAAATATTCTGAGGGGAGGGGATGTGCTGCATACCTTGATGTGTTCATACCCTGAAAACCACCCTGTTCCTTCCCTAGCCTTGAACGGGTTTGTTTTCTGTTTCAGATTTAATCTGCAATCCTATTTTAGCAACTTTCCCTCAGCTCCTGGATCAGCCAGACCTGATGGATGCACTTCGGGTACGTTACCTGGGTAGTGTTGTCGCATCCGATGGGTCAGGACTGCCAGAGCGTTTGCAAACTGTGAGCTTTCTCTGTCCTGTGAAAAGATAATTGGAAAAGCCCAACAGCAGAAACGTTTTGGAATTGTTTTAATTAGTGCAGATCTCTTGTGTCTTGGTGCTTTCAAAACAAGAGAAGGCTTGAGCAGGACAGCGCTCAGCGTCTGCCCGCTGCTGTCCCGCGCAGGTGTCAACAGCAGCCGAGTCACTTCTGCACGAAGGACGCAGCTGTCAGGCACTGTCAGCTTTGGGGTTGGGCTCTATTTCCCCGGGCTTGTACGGTGGAAAAAAAAAAAAAAAAATCAGCCTCAGTTGTGACCGATTTTTCTGAAAAGTGGATCCCCCTGATTTCCCTTGTATGGCTCTGGGAGGTTCAGGTCCCCAAACCCTCGCCGCTGTACAGCCGGGTGGGATGGCTGCTGGCTTGAATCAACCAACCTGGCGCGAGGGAGGAGTGGGGAGCGTGAGGGGCTGTGCCGGGAGCTTCAGCGGCCGGGGGCCTGCAGGGAGAGATTTTTGCAGCTAAAAATTGGTTTAGATCTCCACAACCTCAGCCTGATCTCACGTTTCGTTTTAGAGCGCTTGGGCGGAGAGAGAAAGAACGTTGAAGAGATCGGAGAAGGTAATAAATCACCGGCTTTTCTTTGACTTCGTTAGTGGAGGAGCTACTACAGGTTCCTACCCAAAGTGTGCATCCCATACTCGACTGGTGAAAGCTTTCCACCCGCGCAGAAGGGGCTGTGCATGTCCCCAGAGTGATCTTTCCTCCTCCAGCCCCCGAGCTGCCGTCCCCCCACAGCCTGCCTGGAAAAAGATCCCAAATTCCTCCAACCTCCCCGCCTCGGACAGCTGCCCTCGCCCGTTTTGGCGAGCAGACAGCTGGAGGAGAACGGAGCCGGCCATGGCACCAGCCTTCCCCGTGCCCGGTCCTGCCTCCTGCGCTCGGGCCAGAGAGAAGCTGGAGATACCTGAAGGAGAGAGGCACTGCCCCCTGCTCCGGGAGCCTTCGCTTCATTCACTGTGCGTGCCACCGAGCGGGTACACAAGGGATCTCCCCCGTTACGCAAACGCTGTTGAGTCAGAATCGCTTTTTCAAGGCTGTTCGGCCAGAATGAAAGCTGATCTGCTCAAAGAATGAGTAACTCCTCGCTAGCCCGGGACCAGCCCGTTCTACCCGCTTTGCCGTGTGCCGCTCCCACGGGAGGATTGCTGCCCGCTGGGTTCTTACTCCTCCTTGCGTGGCTGGACGATGCTTAGCGGAGCTGGGAACTGGGAACTGGGAACTGGGAACTGGGAGCTGTGCCCTGTGCCGTGCCAGTCCCGGTGCTCATGGTGCCGCCGGACTCCGGGCTCGGGGAGTTTCCCGGGAGGCAGCAGCCCCGTGTGTCCCCGCGTGAAGGGGTTTTCCCAGCGTGTGCGTGGAAATGAGGCACACCAACCTCAAAGCAGCGCTGGATCATGGACCAGGCTCGTTCTGAAGTCTCTGGGCTCTGCAGCCAGGGGAGGGCACAGTTCTCGCCACGCACACAGAAAGTCCCATCAAATAACGGCGCTGACGGTGTGGCCTGACCTGCTGCTCAGAGCCAAGGCTCATCCCAGCTTACCGGTGCTTGTTCAGGAAGGTCAGATCTCCCGTTGCATCCTCAGAACTGGGCTTGGTTTGGGTTTTTTTTTTTTCTTTTCCCCTGCGTACACCACTTCTGTAGAAGCGCTTGGCAACGCCGTGTGTTTGCACTGAAGTATTTCCAAATCCTCTTCCCCGCAGAGAGACGGAGAGTTTCTGAAGTCTGTGTTTGCGCTGGTGTACCACGACTCTGTCTTCCCGCTCCTCCACTCCACGCTCCTCCCCGACTACGAGTGGGCTGGGGAAGCCTCTGAAGCATCTCGCTGGAGGGCGATTGCGGACTTCTTGAAAAAGAGCCGCGAGAGCGACGGTGCGCTGCAGTACCTGCTGTCCTCAGAAAACACTCACAGAGCCTTCGATGTCTCGGAGCTGGCTTACGATTTCTTGGGAGAAGAGAGGAAAAACGGTTCTGGAGAATGAGTGGGTTACAGAAGAACACTTCAGGCGCTGTAAGAATGGGGAAACAATAAATTCTTACCAAAGAGAAACCGTCTCCTGTCTGACTTGTAATGAGTGTTTGAACACGTTTAACATTTTGAGAGCGACCAAAATTATTTTATCGGTTTAACTAATGGAAATTACACTTTAAATTTTTGCCTTTGCAGTGTCGGTTGTCGGTTGCTGCAGGTACCTGTTGTAGCCACGTCGAGTGTATTTTGCCCAAGCTGAGCAAATGCGGAGGCAGCACTTCTCTCCTGCAGCTTCCAGTTGATTTCCAGTTCTGTTTTAATCAGGGTGAACAAGTGTCTCTCTATCCCAGTCCTCCAGTAGGCTGGAAAACAGGAATGACCTTTAAGAATGCTGCTGAGCAAGGTCAGCCGGGTTAGGAAAAGCCCCTCTCCTGTCCAGGCGGGGGAGCGCGGCTGTTTTTCTTCCCCACGCAGGAGGCGGTTGGGTTATTCACAGGAATGTGCGCGACCCACCGAACACCAGTTAAAGCCGGTGAGAACTCGGGCCAGGCCCTGTTCCCCCTGCGCACGCGTTTCAGTCCGAGCCGGGCACCGGTTCTGTCCGGGGGAAAATGTTTTAACACAAGATTTCTCCAGGACCACGCACGCTGCACGCAGCCTGAAGCAGCGAGGGGCTGCAATGCGGCGTCTCAGCGGGGGCTCAGACAGCACGGATTTGATCTTTGCTCCGAGTTGCACAAGAGCCACGTTCCCAGGGCATCACCTGGCTCTCCTAACAGAGATCTTACACTCGGGTATCGTCCTCCTGCCGCTGCTGCTGCAGAGCACGGCGAGTTAGGGCCCCTTTCACCCGCCACTTGTCAGAGAAGGGTTGGAAAGGACCTAAGGGGGAGGCAGAGTCCTCCGGAAAATACAGCACGAGCTTGTCGAACCCAAAGCGCATCAGCCAGGAGGCAGACACCAACCTGCCCCGGCAGCCAGCCTTCAGCCCTCCCAGGGCACGGAGGAGCCCCCGGCCACCCCTCCTGTCTCTTACCAGGGTGTTGAGCTGCCTGTTAAAAACGTTTGGCTGCAGTTTTCCGAAGGCTGGACGTGCCCGGTGGGTGTGGAGAGTCTGATGTGAACACGGAGCAGAAACCTGAACAGCAAGGGGTGGAGGCAACAACTGGGGAAGTAAAAATATTTCAGGCTTGAAAATGTGCCAAGGACAGGGAAAAAAAAAAAAAAAAGATTGCAGGAAATGTTTCTGCCCTGGCACGCTGTCGGATTTTTTTTTTTTTTCCTTTTCATTAAACACCGTGAACTGACCCTGTGCTGGTGGCAGGGCTGGGGTCCCGCCGCTCTCCCACCCCGGTGTCGGCAGCAGGGTGCGTGAAGCCAGCCGCGGTCACCGCAGGGCTGCCGAGGGCTCCTTCGGCCGCAGGAAGCGGCGTGGTGTCACCCTGGGCTGGCCGCTGCGATTACGTCCCCGCGGGTGTGTCGGTTAAAACCCCGACCGGCAGCGGCACGGCACAAATGCGAGCGGAGCCGAGCCGGAGCGGTGGTAGCGCCAGCTGAGAAGAGATGGCCTCGGCGGGTCCCTCCGCGGGCTCCACGCAGCCCACCCTGCCCTCCGGACCCGCCGTCTTCAAAACTGTCCCCTACGCCTTCATACTGCCCGAGATCGTGAGTATGCCGAGCTCCGCTGCCGTACAGCATCCCGCTGCAGGCTCCGGGGACTCTGAACATTGGGGAGCAACGCTGAAGACAGCGTTAATGGGAATGACGTCCTTTCGGTTAGCTTATACTGGGTGCACAAAGGTGGTCTTTGCGGTATTTTTTTTTTTTTTGGAGCAGCTTGAGGATACAACCCTCTGCAGCTCCATCCCAGCGCCCGCGCAGGGGCTGGGAGCGGCTGGAGAGCTGCCCTCCGGGGCAGAAGCAGCTCTAGTTATCGCACAGAAATTGCTCGAAAATCAAGGGAATTTTGTTCTCTGTATTAAATCTTCCCCAGGGCTTGAAGGCAGTTGTAATTCTTGGAATTTTTCAATTGCTTCTGGGTCCAGAGGGCACCAGCGGGGCTGGCCGTGATAACCGCTGGCGGACTTTGGCACACCGCAGCGCCGGCGACCCGCACCACCCGCGCTCCGCGGGCACATCGCTGTGGCTGCGCTTTCCCGGGAGCCGCCTGTGCCCCGGCTCAGCTCCCCCTGCACACCCGGGGGAGGTTGGTCCCGCAGCGGCACAGGGCGGCGGGAGTTTATCCAGATACTCTGTGCACGGGAAATATTTTAGGTGGATCCGGAGCAAGCAGCTCGCTCTGACCTAGCGTGTGGCGTCAGGAGATTTCCTCGTACTGTGATCTCGAGCCCAGGGGATTAACGAGCGGGCAGGGCTGGGCTGACCCGGCCCTTCGCCTTTCCCAGATAAAAGCACATTTTCTGGCTTTTCCGTCACAACCCTCTGGGTAGGACGTTTCCTTCCGCTGAATGTGTCAGAAAACCTTTTCCCTTTTGTGAGAAGCGTTTCGGAGTATTTCCCCAGAGTGTTCAGGGAAACTTGTGCCAGGCTGCGGTGCTGCTGTCCCGCCAGGATGCTGCGGGAGGCTTCCCACGGCTGCTGGGGCCAGCCCGGGAGGGAGGCAAGGAGGGACGCGGGGAGGAGACGGAATTTTCCCCATCCCGTGCTCATCGGAGGCGCTTGTGTTTGTCCCTGGCAGATGTGCGGCATCTGGGTGTGGATTCTCGTTGCTGCTACCTCCGTCTCCTTCCCGCTGCTGCAGGGATGGGTGATGTACGTGTCCATCAGCTCCTGCCTCATCTCCTTGCTGCTCCTCTTAAGCTACATCTTCGGCTTTCACAAAAACAGCGAGAACTGGAAAGTGCTGGTAAGGAGCTGGGACACCGGCAGATGCTGGCAGCAGCAGTGGGGGCGGAGGGACCACCGTGGCTGGTGACGGGTTAGCCAGCCAGCCGCAAGCCTTCTGCAAACAACCGGCCCCTTTCCTCCTTTTGCCTTCATCCGAGAGGCCGGGTGGAGCTGTGCGAGGCTGTGGGTGCTCCGAGGGTTTGGTCCCAGACGCCGTCCAGGCTTTTATCCCCTTCCAACCCTCACACGTGCAGAGGATGGACCTCGTCCGTCCTCAGGGCAAAGGAGAAAAGGCTGCTCCCAGGCAGGCTGTGACGCTCTCCGCTCCCTCGTTCCGCAGGACAGCTTGTACCACGGCACCACGGCCATTCTGTACATGAGCGCTGCCGTCCTGCAAGCCAACGCCACCATCCGCTCGGAGCCCGGCCACCTCGAGCCTGGTGCCACTGAGTCTACCGTCACCTCGCCACTCAACTATCAGCTCAACTGTGCCGCGTCGGTGAGTCCCTCCAGAAAACACCCGGCAGCCCTGAGAGCCTGCCCTTCCCTCGGGGAGATGCACTAAAGCCACAGCAGAGCCGCCCCAAGCCCAGCAGTGTCACGCTGGCCAGAGCTTCACGAAGCTCTTTGTTGCACCGTGCAGCCAGCGTGGGCTTCTCGGGGTCCAGCAGCTCCTGGACAGCCTTGCGTGGCTGCCTCCCGGGAAAGTGGGATGCTCTGCCTCTTCTTTGAAGCTGGAGAGAGCTCTAGGAGGTTTCCCCAGGTCAAGAGCACGGAGGGAAATGGGGTTAGACTCTCCCAGCTGACACCGGCTTTTGCTCTTCTTCCTCTCCTGCAGTTCTTCGCCTTCCTCACCACCTTCCTGTACATCCTCCACGCCTTCAGCATCTACTACCAGTGAGCCTGGCAGCGCCCGGGCAAGACGAGGGCTTTCCCAGCACCAGAGATGCAGCCGCCTTCTGCCACGGTGTCCCTGCGCCGGCCCTGTCACCCAGCCTGCGGGGACGGCGGTTTCTTTCTCACTTCATTGAAGGAAGGATTTTTGTACGGCTGTGTTGTGTCGGTGTGTTTGTGGGGACGCTGCGCCCGGGCTGTGCAAGGGGAGGGACGGGTTGCAGGCTCGGAGCCAGCCTCCCACTGCCAAGTATAGACGACCAAGGAAATGGAAAAAAAAATAATAAAGAATATAATGGTTCTTATATTAATTTCCCGTCTCTGGTTCAGCTAGATAACTCCCCAACACATGAATTCATAATAATAATAACAACAAAATATTGTCTTCCTTAACTCCCAGATAATTTCCTTTGGTATATTCACAGAATCACAGAATGTTAGGGATTGGAAGGGACCTCGAAAGATCATCTAGTCCAATCCCCCTGCCGGAGCAGGAACACCTAGATCAGATCACACAGGAACGCATCCAGGCGGGCTTTGAATGTCTCCAGAGAAGGAGACTCCACACCCTCTC
>WKFP01014699.1:181014-217036 GCA_011057875.1 Pterocles orientalis
GATGGAAGCACAGCCTTCTGGCGTGTCAGCCACCCCTCCCAGTTTCGTATCATCAGCAAACTTGCTGAGGGTGCACTCTATTCCCTCATCCAAGTCGTTGATGAATATATTGAACAGCACAGGTCCCAATACCGAACCCTGGGGGACTCCACTAGATACAGGCCTCCAACTAAACCCCATCCCATTCACAACAACTCTCTGGCTTCTTTTCTCCAGCCAGTTCACAATCCATCTCACTACCCGATCATCCAGATCACACTTCCTCAGTTTAGCCGCAAGGATACTGTGGGAGACGGTGTCAAATGCTTTTCTGAAATCGAGATAGACCACCTCTACTGCTTTACCATATTCAGTACTTAGAATAAAGTGTCTGCTAACAGTGTCTGACCACACGGATTTTCACCACTATATAAACTACGCTCATTGAACAACCCAATTTTACTCCATCAGAGTCAAATATTTCCTTTCAAAAAAAACCCAGAAAATGTTCAGACTTAGAAAGCTCCAACAGATTTTTGTAAACAAGTAGAACTTCTACCAGACTCCCAGATACAGTGTAAAGCTCCAGCACGAAGAGGCTGCCTAGCTACAGCTGTCCACAGCAGTTCCTCTCCAGCGTCGGCTGGTTGCCGTTACAAAACCTGCAGCCCCAGAGGTCAGTCCCTGGCAGCGCCATCACTTCACAGCCTCGCAGCCATCCCTCCTCGCTGCGTCCTCAGTGCTGGGGCGGCTGGTCGAGGGAGCTCCCTCCTCTCTCTGCCCCAGATAACCCTCCGCTTCCGCGATGGCGTTGCCTCGCAGCACGTCCAAGTAGAGGAGGTAGTCCTGGAGACAGGCTGGCAGCGGCAGCTCCCGGATAAACCGGTCCGATCGCAGGCGTTCGCTCCCTAAAACGGACCGGATCTCGAGACGGCAGAGATGAGACAGGGAAGGAATGAAGGCTGAAAAATCGAAAAACAAGTCAAACGCTGAACTGGACACTGTGGGATTGTCTCTCTTACCTACGGTCGCCCAGTTTAGCTGGGTTCAGACCCTCTCTGAACCCCCCAGTCCCTGGCAGACAACGAGGCAGAGTCCTTGACAGTGAAGGGCTGCAGCCTGCTAGAATCAGATTTCCCAAATTTCCCTGTAGGAGCTAGACGAGTTCCCTCAACCTTCTAGAAACAAAGCGTCAAAGAATCATTTTATCCTTCAGCAGAAAGTTTAATCTAACCAGCCCCGGGGAGAGAGGCTCATGCCACCTCACAAGAAATGAAAACTTCAGCCTAGAAGTCAATCCAGCAATAACACAAGGGAAAACACTTTAGGACGAGTCTTAAACGCCAGCATGACTCAGCTGGGGTACGCTGCTACGTGACGCGGGACAACCTCTGTGCCAAAGACACGTGCACCCGTTCAAACAGAAACCTTCCCAGTCTGGGTCAGCTTATCCTGGACAGAACTCTAGTGCCCCCCAGCTCCCCCAGAGCGGCTTCTCTGTTCATTTTATTCCCAAGGAACCTGTAGCACTAACTGCAGGAATTTCTGTGTTTCACTACAGAAGGGTAAGTACGGCAGGCGTGTAGCTCCACGGGACCATACGTGTTGCAAGCCTTCAGCTGGAGGTGTGAACACCAGTTCCTGAATTTTTCCACGCAAACCCTTCATTTTTCCTTTCCCCTGCTCACTCACACGACCAGCCTATCCCGGTTCCAGCGCTCGGTGTTTGTCAGGCGGGGAAGCACCTGCCCTGCTTGCCCTGGCTGCTCTTGGCTGGAAGAACGAGAGAGGGAACGCTTTCAAACCTCCCCCCCTGAGTCTTCCTCTCTGCTTTGTCTCGAGAAAATTAGAGATTTAAGGGAAGATGATCAATATCACTTGGTTATGTTTTCGGCTTCGGTGACTAGATGATATCACAGCACAAATACACTTACTGACAGCAAAGGAAACAAAGAACTTCATCTAGATTTCCCCAAATCCTTTTTTTTTAAACTGCAAAAAGATATTCTGATCAGCTTCAAATGTTCCAAAGGAAGGATTATTTAATAACATTATCACTTAGACATTTTAAAAATTATTATAGACCCCTTCGCAGAAGAATTTGCTTTGAAATGAGTCACTAACAAAGATACCTGAGCGCTATTTTTCACCAGCATAATGCACGGGTCCCAGTTAAAGCTGCTCTTCTGAAAGATGAACGCAGCGTTTTCCTGGACAACCAATTGAATCTTTTTGTCTGACGTTCTGACTACAGGCATTGCAATGAACAGCTGGATTTGTAGGTATTTAATATGATGGTTTATATGGTTTGTATTTTAATAGCTGTCAAACGCTTACAGGAGAGACGCTTCATGGGAAATAGAAATCAAATTTAAAAAAACCAAAACAAAACAGTGGAATATTGTCTAGAAAACATAACCAAGTAATACTGATCATCTTCCCTTAAATCTTTCAGCAGGCTGAACAAATGATTTCAGGGAGGCACAGCACTAACGTACAGCCCCGTATCTTACAGCCCGTGAATTAATTAGAAGTGGAGAAGAGAGCCTAAACTGCTCCTTGGAACAACTCAATGAGTTAAATTCATTCACGTGTGTTTCGCCTCTTTGTTTGTTCAGGGTCACTGCTGCTCCTGCTCCCCAGTTTCTGCACAATTTTGCCAGCTGTCCTGCTTACCAAAATGGCTCTTGGGAGTCCACGGGAGCTTCTCCTTGTAGTCCGAAAGGTCTCGCTCTACAGCCGGAGGAAGCCTCTTCCAGTTGGTGAACTCCAGGGTGAAGTTAAGGGCGTTCTCGCTCACGGAGAAAATCCTGCACAACAAAAACCCCCATAAAACATCACTGTACACCACAGCACAGACACACTTACGGAAAGGATGCACAGAGAGCTTCACTATTTTCTGACAAATCCTTCACAACCTACACCCTAAGCTCAGAAACATTCTAGGGAAATGCAAAGTGACTTTGACAAAAAGCACAAGCTTTGACTAATGCAATTTTACCTTCCTCCATTTCTTTTTAGAAGTAAGTTAAACTGTAAGAGGAAAAATATCTGCTCTGAAATTTAACAGCCTCAGGAACAGGCAGCGGTCTCCTCTGCACTGATTTTATTCCATTTCCACCTAAATTTTAACCAGGGGTCAAGACACCAGAGCACTATAAGCATCACCATCATTTTGGGGAAAAACACGCAGATATTCATCTGCTTGTTTATTGAACGCTTATTCAGAATCACCATGATTTACATTTCAGATACCTAGCACGTGTGAAGAACTTTTAGCAACAGTTTAACTGAATAAAGCGTGTAAAGAGGATTGGGGAAGAGCAGGGAAACGCCTGCTGGACGCCTCAGGATGAGAGCCATGCAGTTCCACCGAACAGCTGGGTACCACCCTGGACTTTCACCTGAACGGAAATCTACATGTTCTAAACACACACAAATAACAGACTAACAATTTTTAATACAAGAGATTCATGTCAAAACTATTTTAAGTCCTTTCTAGATTTTTTACTATTTCATTTTTCATATGTGGCTGAGCTTTCACACAGGAGAGAGATCTGACCGCCTAGCTTTCTTTATGAGAGTGGTGACTGTGCGTCCCCCCCGGTAACGAGAACTGTCAGTGCTCCAGACCAACCAGCCTAGGACTGACCATACAGTTGGTTCGCCCAAGGAGCCAGAGACAGCTCATGAACCACAGGCATCGGTGCCATTTGCTGTCTGTCTCCCAGGACAGTTCGTATTGAAGTTAAACTTCCCAAAACTTTCGTTTTGTAGATGACGATGTGATAAGCATTGTTTTTACAAGCGGCGATTTAAACAAGGGAAGTAACGGGTATAAAAGTATTTGTGGATTAGGTAACAAAATGCCAAAAAGCATCCTATGTGATATCCACGGGCAGTGAGGTTCGCAGTGCGTTCACTTTCGCAGTCGCTTACTCTTCCACGAATAAACACGACCTGCAGCAGCACTACACCATGCCTGATGCGCGTTCCTCTGACTGCTGTTCAGAAAGCCGTGGGTGCTAATGATTAACAGAATCCCACTGAGTCATACACTAATGCCTTTAAAACGACCAGCCATACCTCAACCATGGCATCTTAATAGAAATCAACTATCTGAGACATAAATCGATATTTAAACCTTAAAACCCTGCACTTCTCATGCAGTTAGGCGATGCCTGCCATGAGTGTCTCCATCGCACATCGTGTTGTTAACAGCTGAGACATACGTCTAAGCATCATCTCCATGGACAAGAAAAAAGCAGAAAACAATACAAATACTTCTTGATTTTAAATATAAGTTTAATTCCGTATACCTAATTAAAGACAAATAACTGCTTCATGATGTTTTATATGTGGAAAAATAAAAAAAACCCCAAACCACCACAAAGCCCCCAGCAGAGCGAATTTTTGCCACATGATTTTGTTTAACACCATCCCTCACTGCGTCAGTCTCCTCTCCTCCTAGCCTTGGCCCAGCTCCACCTTACCTTTGTTTCCCACCCCTCCTGACCTCTTTTCTCCATATTTGAAATTCTTCTGACCATTACCGTACTCTACATGCACAGGCAACTTGCAAATTAATTTGGGAGATAATACGAGATGTTCGCTATAGAATTGCGAAATGATGCTTTTCTCCCGCGGAGGGACAGAACCACCTCCACCCTGGCTTTCTTCCTAGAATAAATTTATGGTGCTGCATCCAGCCATCACCTGAGGATGATTCACGGCAGACTTTCCCCAGCCCTCACCACTCCTGATCACCACACCTGATTATCAAGTACCATCCTCTGAAAGCACATGTTAAATAACATCTGCAACAGCTTTGCAGACCAGCATACAATATTTAAGCAAACAAGATAACGTTATCTGCTCACCAGACTCTGCGCATCAAATTCACGGGATTAAAACCAGCCAAGAGCAGATAAGGCAGCCACTCCTTGTACTCCTTCTGCGCTTTAACCGTGTAACTGATGAACTCCGACAGCTGGTCCCCAGAAGGCAGCGAACAGCCCAGCTTCAAGAAGCGTTGAAACAAAGCAAACTTTTCATGGAACAGGCAATATCCCAAATTAATCCCAAGTAGGGTGATCCCATACTCCAGGAAAATATCAATGAAATGAAAAAACCTAAGGACAGCACACAAGGAACAGGACAACCCGTTAGTTTTTCCCTAGAAAGCATCTACCACTTCTTGCCTCTGAGAAAGCAAATTCCTTCTACCAAAAATCCCCTCAAACCGAAGCAAACCCCAGGTATTTATTACAATCATGGCACCACAGACTGATGGTGTATATTTGGTAAAGGTTTTAAAAATTTTCCGAAGCCAACTGTAAGGACGTGAGATCCTACTAATGAACAGCACACAACTAGAACACACTTTACACACACATTCAAACATATTCAGCAAAGCACATCCCAGCAAAGTTAATCCTTTCAACAGCTTTATCCAGGGGAAAAAAATAGTGCATCTCGTCAAAATCATAATTTTTAACTGGAACAGGTTTTATTGTAAAACATAATTTCTCAGCTAGCTTCTATCCATCTGTGTGCAAGCCCCAGCTGTTCGCAGGATCCAGGGCACCAAGGCATGTTCCCTAAATGGCAGTATTTTGGCTAAGAAGGCTTGCAGGTGACACAAAGAGCTGTTAAAATATCGAGTATTTTGATGCTGCTTCCTTACACAAAGGAAATCAGAGCAGGTCACGTGTGGAAGACCAGAAACAAGAACAATAAACCGAAAGGATGATTCCCAAAGGTAAGCCAGCCCCAGGAGCTCTGATTGTGCATCTACTGGATAAACGGCTTTTAATGGGGGTGGACCATTCACTACTACCCAAACCTCATCGATTTACACAGCAGCACACAAGCAATGAATTTTGATCCATGTACATGAAATATTCTGTTAGAATCTGGGTTTTAAGAACATATAAAAGTCTTTATTAAAATATTTTCCTTAAATGAAGCATGCTGGCCACATAACGTTCCTTCACATTAATATTCCTGAGGAAGGGTGTCTACAAAGGGTGAATTAACTGGAATTCTGGCAAAATATTACATGGCAGACAGATATCAGCTGAAGAAAAAAAGATAAAGAGGTTTTCAAATGTATTCCGCACCACGTGAAACTTCTCTGTTGTTCTAAGGCGTACAGCAGTTAGCAGGTAATTGCTCTCAAGTCTCAATAAAAATCTAAACCGTAATGAGATCACAGCTCTACGCAAAGGTCAGAACTGCCACAAAGCGACTGAGGTTTGATTCTCTGCCTCGATTTGAGCTGTGCCACTATTCAATCCTTTGGATTTTATTTTCTGCATTGAATTTGTTTGGGAGGAGCACAAGGTGAGCTTGGGGACAGCGACACCCAGATCTTCTGCAGTAACAGCCCACTCCTCCACTCATTAATTTCCCACAGAAAAAAGAAGAAACGTCTGTACTAAAGGGAAGAAAAAAAAAAAATCAACAATAAGGACATGAAGAGCACCTCACTGACACACCATATATATACACTTAGAAGTAAGGCTTTTATATCTGATTATTTTTCCTGTAAAATGACAGCCTCTGCATTCTGAAGCAAGCAGGGGTTTATTTCCTGGTGAATACCGGGGTGTGCATCACTCACCAGGCACACAAAGACACGGGTCATGATCTAAACGCAGGGATCCTTCACTTTCCCGGTCCTCCCGACAGCCATAGTGTTGATAAATTTTGCTTGTCTCATGCACAAGACTGGCATACAAAAAAGGAAAACGCTATTTCCCACTAACTCATCCGTACTGAAAAGAATCTGGCTACTTAAGAGGCCTTTTGATCCAATTACAGCATCAGGTCACGTTCCCAGAGGACACAGGTGTGCTGATAAGGGCTTCTGAAAGCACGAAAACTGCAGTGATGTTCTGCAAGACTCTTCTCCAGAGAGCTGAGCTTCCTGAGAGGTTTCAGCGAGGTTCTTCAGCTCGTGCATGCAACCCAAACCCCAGGCACCGTTTGGATACCTGCGGCTTACCTCCGTGAGCTCAAGAACTGGGGAAGGAGGGCGGGAAAGCTGCACGTTTATAAAATGTTAACTAGAGGCCAACATAATTATGAGAAGTTAAATCTCAGAGGTATACTCACTCTTTTTGGAAGACCATACACATGGGAGATCTGCAGTAGAAGTTACGGCACTCCTGAGCATCGGGACTGTAGCCTTCTTTAAGCAACATTTCCAAACATTCCTTATTACCCCCATACACTGCTGAATACACCGGGCTCACTTTGCCTTGGCCTCTGTCACAAATCCGATTAGTAACTGGTATGAGCAACTCCAATATCCTGCAAATATTTAAGAAACCTATTGATTATGTGATCTTAGGCAATAATTAGTTTTAAACACATGGTCGTTTTTCATGTGGTCATTCCAGCTTAAGAAGAAAACCCTACCTGCTTTGTCACTGCTGAGCTGGCATAAAAGAACCTTCATCACTTCATACACAGACCCGCGACAAACAGCGTGCTCTGGCATGGATTTAGGCTGGCAATAAATGTTTTAAACCGAACCCGAGATGGATATTTCCTATTACCCAACAATCTTTTTTACAGCAACAGGGTAGCTCTGCACGTGAAATCCAGGCTTCTGTGAAGCCTGGAAGCAAACTGAAAATGTGAGCTGAAAATAAAATTAATGTTTCTGTTCAACAACACTCACCAAGATACGGAAACAGAAATTCCATTCTGTCCCACAGCCCGCACCTCTGCATCCTCTCCAGCTCACGAGGAGCAGGGACAAACACCAATCCCTCTGCCGCTGTTATTCACTAGTGCTGCTCAAAGATCACCAGGTACATGTTGTCGCAAAAGCTCCGAAGGCAGCATTTGATTTCAAGACATTTCTAGCACTGCCAGCTTTGCTAACCCATCTTCCATTTCTGAGACGATGAACAAAACCCAGCTTCCACTGTCGCTACGACACTCTGCCCTCCGCACCAGTGCCCAAAGAGGCACCGGTTTGATGCACAAACTTTAACACTAGCTCAGCTGATGGTCTCCTTTTGCTAGTGGTAAAGATCAAGCACCTACTAATAGATTTGCAGTTGGTGGCATCAGTAACGGATTTGATAAGTGCTGCCACCCATGTGCACATCATGGGGCTCCCCAGAGACATTGCTTCACCACGGCGGGCTGCTCCGGGAACTGCCTTCCGCTCTGGGTTTTCTGCTATGAAAGTGACTTATACCGCTGGGATTGGGCAAAGCTAAATACACCTTTCTGGAAGGATCAAAGGAACTGTTTTGTGGCTTTGATTTTTTGTCTGGTTCAGCTAATTCAGTATTTGCCTATGATTAGTTCTACTACTTAACGGTCAGGACTTCAATTCCAGTTGAGAGCTGTTCACTTCACGTACCAAGCATATGCTATAGTTATTTCTGTCTTCAAATGCACCAGTACTATGGCTACTGAGTGGATTGGTATCTGCTGCAGCACTGTGGAAACCTCTCTGAACTCATCAGGATGTGGATCAGACCCAGACTAGAGGCTGGATTCAAAATACTTGTTCACTTTCCCTAACAGACATTTAAAATATGAAAAAAAATAGAAATTCTGAACTACACAACAGCTTGAGAGCTCATTTTTCCTTCTTTTAGAGACGAATATCCTCTTTGTTGATAAGGTTTTTATCACCAGAATCTTTTGCTTGAATGTGTTTCTAATCACCTACTTTTTATGGCCCATTTCAGCTGCCGCATGAATAGGTAACTGCCAGTTATCCTCGTTGCAGTAGAGATTTGGATCTGCCCCTTCGGATAACAGCAGCTCCACGCACCCCACGTGGCCCTCCTGCGCAGCAATCAGCAGGGGAGTGGCTCTGTCCTTGGCTTGACAGTTTACATCTGCACCTGACAGAAGAAAGCCAACAGATTGTATCACCACTACATCACACCAATAATTAAAAGCAGTAATTGGTTTTCAGAGAGTGACTTCATAACACAAGAGGCTTTCCACAGCAATAAGGAAACGTTTACTGGCTTATTGATAACTTTTTAACTAGTCAGTGCTTAATATTAACTCTGTCAAACATGAACACAACACAAAATAAACGTGCTGGAGGAAATGCTGTGGGCTGGGCAATCTTTTGATTGCAATTTGTTTTTGAGATTCTCGCCCAGGTATTGGTAGATCACTCAGTACGATTTCTCTGGCCATGTCACGGCACCCCCAGGGTTAATAGTTATGTAGGTAATTTCGGTTGTAAGGACACAAGCACTTAGAGGTACAAAGCTTGTTCATTATGTGTATGAAACTGTTGCTGTCACTTTATGAGCAGAGAGAGGTATCTTCACTTCGCCTGAACAACGTCCTACGACAAGAGCAATGTCCCCAAACTCACACCACTAACACAGCGCTACTGACGGCTTCCAGAAGCCCTGATGAGCCTTAATATTTTGTTTGGAATCATTATTTCCCACCATCACTACATTAAATTACCAAAACAAGATTTAAGCAATTAAGATGGTTTTGCATACCCACGCGCAACCAAAAGGACATTAAAACCACTACAACTGGAGGTTATGAAGTGTAGAACTAAAATGATAACCTGGTGATAGGTTGATGCAAGTGTAAAAACAATGAAGGTAAATAAAAGATCACTATTACCATGGGATATGAGCAGTCTTAAACTCTCCAGCTTTCCATACTGAGCAGCAACAAACAAAGGTGTAATTCCAAAGTCATCCTGACATTCCTTGCTTGCCCCTTTCTCCAGGAGTATCTTCATTATCTCAGTGCATCCCTGAAATAATTATTTTTATTCTTAACCAACAAAAAAGGCAGGAAATTGACATAATCTATTTTTCTCACACATTCCAAACAGAAACAAGAAAACCCGCAACATATTCAATATTCTAAAGTTGTACTGAAGAAATCGATGGCAGAAAAAATTAGACAAGTTTAATTTAATCTTTCACATTTGCTCATTTACACAATACATACAGATGGAAATTAAATTAGTTCATTAGAACCATTAAGCTAACATGTATCTCTTCTGGAAATAGATCACACATCTCACTGACTACGATACCAAACAGAACTCTGTCTCAAAAAACTTATTTTAAGAGATTCACTTCCCAAATACAACACGTGAGCTTGTGAGTACGTGCAGCACTTCAATAACTATTGCTTCCCAGCATCAGCACCTCGTGTGGTTTCAGAGGCACTCTCAGTGCATTGCAAACCCTTCAGCATTTAGACAACCTCATGACCGCTAGGGTAGGTTAGGAGAAATTACCGGATATAAAGATAAATTATCACTCAGAATACACACGTGATGTGGAAATTATACGATACACACTCACAGGTTACCTGAAAAGAAGCTTGGTGCAAAGAATTCCATCCAGACCAACAGTGAGGTCCTCTAACATTTGCTCCATGTTGGAGCAGAAACTTCACGATGTCTGCATGTCCGTTTTCAACAGCTTCAAATAGAAGAGTGAAAGAAAAAATTTCTTATTAACTGGATTTAAAGAACTCATTGAAAAGCTCAGATGGTCTTCCTGCTCAGTTCCCGATACAATAACCATAATTCTTTTAAACTTGCCTTACGTACACTTCCTTGCCTTTTACATTAAACCCTCACAGCGGAGATGGAGAATGAAAATCTATCCCCAAAAAATGTAGTTAGACTTGTCAAATCCCACGCACACTGTGCTAACACAGATAGCAAAAGCAAGCGTCTCTCCCCCCTCTTTCCCGTGGAACACAAAACCAACTTGAAACACTCTCATACAGATGTAATGCTTTACCTCCTAGACCTTTTCTGTGCTAGAAAGAGACAAAAGGTGATGCAAAAAAACCTCAAAACCTGTCTGGGCTCACAATTTTGTTTTAAAACACAGTGAAGCAGATTTATCCATAAATAAAAAGTAATCTCCAGACCTGCTCCATCTCCGAGTCTAAAGCCTAGTATATGGGCTACAGAAATATGAAACAGGTAGGCAGTGACTGAACTCTGGGGAGTTTAAACTCTGTGAATAAGCTCTTCCCCGCTCATCGGTTGTTCCGACATTTCAAGAAAGCTCGTGTCACCTAGGAACAGTGCAGTGGTTGCTTCGGTGGTAAGCTCGTTGGCGTCAGCTCCAGCTTCCAGAAGAACACGAACGCTTTCCAAAGACCCGTGGCGTGCCGAAAGGTGCAGCGCACACAACCCTTCAAACGTCTTTGAGTTTATGTACTCATCGGACGGAGCTACAAGGGAGAATAACGGAGGGGGAAAAAAAAAAAGTATATTTAGCAATGAATTACAAACCACAATTGTTTTCTTAAAATAATAATATTTGAGATGTGTGGCCTGCAGTGTATCCACGACCATGCTGTTACCAACTTTTTCGAACAGCAGGGTCAGTAATTGCTAACCCTACAGAGATACCCACCTTGGACAGAGAAGGTAAAGAAATCAACCACCATTCACAGACTAAACCACGCCAATTTCTCTTTAGCATAGCCAGGCAGTGGCTATGAAACCACAGAAATTCACAAAACAGTGACATGAGAAAACTGTGTAATGTATGTTTCATATCACGGGGGAAAAAAAAAAAAAAAAAAAAAAAAACCCCACCATGAAAAATAAACTAAAAAACCCGAGAAGTGGCGTGCCCAGTTTAATGTGAACACAAGTGTTGATAAGGCACAGGAGCCCTGAAAGCCCGCAGAAGGGCTGTCGCCCTGGTATAATTCTGAGTAGCCCAGCAAATCCTGCAGAAGCCCTGGGCAACAGGAGCACCCCGGGTGTGAAATGAGTGACTGGGATGCGGCAGGGCTGGTGGTTACAGCTGCAGGTGCTGCTCGGGATTTAGGCACCAGAAATGCAGCTGATCATCCACGTACTGGTACTTGCAGACAGCTCTCTAACACTTTACCTGCTCTGAGTGCGGCTTTTGGGCCGTTCAAGTGTGTCTTCCTGATGCTCGCCAAAGCAGTCCTCAAACCTGCACCTGTAACTGCACCCGAAAGCTGGAACATGGCTTTAGAGCTCCTCCAGAGAAGGTATAAAGATTATTTTTGATAATAAACCACGGCATGCTACACACAGCATGGAAGAAATTTTCATCTAGTTCTAAAAGCACTGGTTAGAACCTCAAACAGCATAAAATAACTTGCACAGGCTGATGGTTAGACCTTGCTGACGGACAGCTTTCGTTTGCTTTCTTAGTGGGAACGCTCATTTCTCATCTACCAGTCATCCCTTTTCAAAGATTACGTTTGCGGGAGCATTGTGAAATTTCTGTTCCTCTCTTGAATTCGGAGGAATTGAAAGCCATGTGCAAAAATTGTTGGGGTGGGGTGTAAAAAAAGTGTGATCCCATCAGTCTCCCCTACTTAAGAAACCAGGCTTTTTATGAAAAAAAAATAAATCATCACTCAAAAGAGAAAGTCCTACTCTTGGGGCTTCAGAAAGGAATAAAACCCGCACGGACCCGTTTTTCTTCCTTTTTGCAAGTCTCCTTGGTGACCTCCCTGGCTGAAATTCAGGGGAATACTCAGAGTGACCGAATTGTGCACGTATTGGGAATCCTGCAAAGTGGCAATGCCAGGCCACTACCAGCTAGCATGTACTGGGTTCCGAGACGCTTAGACATTTTTATTTCTGCCCCTGTCAAGATCATACCCACAGCCATCATCTGCAGGCATACAGAGCCTTAAAACTGAAAAAAAAAAACCAAACACACAAGTCCGTGCTTTGTTCTGTTTCTGTTTAGATGCTTGTTTGGAGAGACTGAGGGCACAGGTCATTATTGATGTAAACTGGTTGATGCATTTTATATAAACACTTGGCATTAACAAAATACACTTTTTCTCAGCATCAACAAGCTAACGCCTTTTTGTATTTCTGCAGCCCAGGAGCTGTTACTCCTACTTGCAAGGCAAAAAGGGTCCCTCAGCGTACGCTGAGAAAACACGCAGCGGGGACCCCATTTCACCAGGCCAAACGCTCGCTGCTATAAAAATCTCTGACACTGTAAGGAACAGCAGCAAAGTAGTAGCCAAAAAGTTAGAAAAACCTCTCCTGAAAACACTCACTGCTCCAACATTCGACAGTCAGGGCAACAAAAACACGCAGAGCGCTTTTACGTACAGCGGCTGCGAGCTTGGACGACCTTGTACTCGCCCTTTGAACTGCTCAGCTCGCGCTGTAGTAAGACGGGTAACAGGTTATAAAGCGATGTGTAATCATGGTGTCATGTTTTATTGTTTGCAGGATGTGAAATCAGAGAAGTTTTGTTAGATTACGAATGCACAGAATTTCTGGGTCAGCTTAAGGTTAAGTCATTTAACAAACGACAAGCCCTTCGTTATCTTAAAAAGTGAAATGGAGAGAAAAGGAGGTTGGCCTGGAGGATCTCCAGAGATGCCTTCCCACCTCCGCCACTCCCTCACTGACCCCGGCGGTTTCCTCCCCTCGGATGGCTGCCAGCGAGGGGGCTGTAGGGGACAGGATGGATGGTTGTGCCATAATGAGCCACAGGAAAAGCAGAAGAGGTGACGCTTTGTTTGAATAAACTTGTGCTTTTAAGGAAAGCGTGTTAAATTATTACATTCCTACTTACTTGTGAACTTACACCTCCCTTTCTGAGAAAAATTAAGAACTGAAATACAACACTAAGAGCTCAAACAAAGTGTATTGAATTTCCCACAGTGGCTTCCGTTGTGGTTCAGAGGGACGATGGCCCTTAGCACCAGAGGTGGCTCAGAAAATCCCCGCGCGGCCGCAGGGCACGCTGCTGCTCCAGCGCGAGGTTGCCTTTGTCAGCCGTGCTGGTGGGGGGCTGCACAGAACCGACACAAACCCCTCAAAGACATCTCTTCAGGAGATCATTCGGGTTTGCCCTCGCCAGTACTAGAGCACAACAGAAATGGTTTTGGTTTATATTCTATAGCTGGACATCTCTGGATGTGTTGTTATTTTCTTTACTCAGCTAGCAGAGGTAGCTCCATGCAAAACCAGGGCTCTGCAAACCCATGCAATGAATATCCTGTCCTTCCCTCCGTGTAGGAGAAAACCTAGAAAAAAACCGAGAAAACCTGTAGGCTCGGTGTAGGAGAAAACCCTACGCTGTTACTGCGCGAGAGAGACAAACACAAGTACGGACTTATCACACAGGAAAACATGGACAAGTCAACGGAACTATCAGTGATGAGTCACAGAAAGGCTGAAGCGTAGTAGCCCGAGGCGGAAAGTTAGCTAAGACTAACTGACCCAGTATAGCAATTTCAGATTTTCTTTGCAACCCCTAAGAGAATGAATTTCACACTCTTTAACGCTCATTTAATGCCCAAATTAGCAATTTTAAACTACAGATGTAGTTCTCCATTAGGGTTTTATGGTTTAAAATTTTATTCTCCAGGTTATACAACAAATTTCAACAGTTTTCAGTATTTACAAACTGGCTTCTTACTCTTCCCGTAAGAAGTAACTTATTGGAAAAATAAGCGATTACCAATGTATCCTCCTGCTGCCCAGTAAGGGAGAATGAGCTGGGAGGGGGGAAGAATGGGAAAATTGTCTTTTGCACAATAAACATATTTTTTTTCCCAACTTTTAATAACAAGATTCTTACTAAAAAATACTAGCAAATTTCTTTGCTATTATGTTTTCAAAAACATCTAATGAGCTAGGAGCCTTTAAACCTAGGAGTGGCCATGTGTGATGGTGTGTAATTAACATTTTCTAAAATCCAGTTAGTGCAAACCAAGCCAGAAGTGGCGATATCTCGCTAGCTCTATGCAAACTAGATTTCTGTGTTAATTATTTTCCATGCCTGCATATTAAATTTTTGAGTAGAAGTGAGAAGGTTCACCTCCTTGTCACTCCGGAGATAAAAAAATTGCATGGCACTGTGGAAAAGCAACAGGACGGAGGAAGGTGCACTGAGGACAGCTTTACATTAATTAATTAATTACTGTCACGATTTTGAACAGGAATAGAATTGAGTCTGGACAGCACATACGAAGCAAGGATGTTCAAAACCTCCCCATTCAGGGCTGCCCTTAATTTAACTTCTGTGTTGCAAGGGCTTTCCACTTAGATTTGAACATTTGGTTTGTCTAATACAGAGCAAAAGCTATTCTCAGAAAATATTTATATACTGGACCTCAAAGAACTAGACCTTCTTGAGATTGTCCTGGATTAGTTCTCTGACCCTTTTTTTTTTTCCTTGTTTTGTTTTGATTTTGTTCATGATTTAGGGTAAAAACCTCTAACTGAACCATGATTTTTTTTTTTTTTTAAATTATTTTAGCCTGGAAGAGTTGTGACCCTGGTTGAGGATCCTGAGGTATAGTAGTCCTGTTCTGTCTCTGTAGGGTACACAACGTCCCCTTGCATTCCCAGCCTGTGTAGTAAGTCTCGATTAATTTCGGCTTCTCTACAAGCAAATAATGGAGTTATCTTTAGTACAATTAAAAGCGCTCTTAAAATTTCTTGGGAGTTACAACTACCACGTTTCCTGCAGACAGCTGGAGTGAACCCGCATCCCAGGTGGCTGAGGAAAAGCAAGGAACCCATTTTTGTACTCGTTAAGTGCTGTTCCTGGCCCCAGCACATCAAATGCTGTAACCATCTACAAAGGATGCAAGAGAAAATAACTCCTGATTTTTTTTTTAATAAAATGCCTTTGACCAGCATATGGTCTGACTGCAGAATTCAACACTCATGAATTACCACCACCACCCAGCATCGTCTGGTATCATGACTAAATCCTAAGATCCAGTTTTAGGGGAAAGAAAACCCCAAACAAAACAAAACTTAATTGCTTTGTCATCATTACTGTAGCACTGATATATACACCCGCTTACTGCGGGAAGAATCCACATGTGATGTTGCCAGCAGACTACTTAAAATTTTGATTTTCAGATACAAATTTTGCGAGGTCTGGAAGATACTTTGCATCCTTTATGCCAGCTCCTTAGCAGCCCCTGCCAAGGCTATTTACTATTTCAAATTTAATTGAAACAAGAAATTGTTTTGTAAGAAAGACCTCAGCATTATCAAGGAAGTGTACAATCAATCTGCATGATTACGATTTTGATTGAAAATGTTCTAAATAAAGCAGCCCGTTTAGTTTGGGACTCCTACAAACAGTGTGAAAAATAGCTATTAAAAAAGACTGAAAGTGTAAGAAAGTTTTGCCTACATACAATAGAAATATATTAATTTTTGAGTAGCCTTTTAAACACTGCTTGGATTCTCTTTTCTTATGTCCTTCCCCAGGGGTCTGTATGGGGTGTTGCTTACAGATTGCCAGCTGGCCAGGAATGTGAAGTCAAGGCATACCTGGACTTCAGAGAGAAAGGAGGCTACAGGACTACGACTGTCATTTTCTATCCGAAGGGCTCATCAGTGAAGCCGTTTGATGTGCTGTTATACATTGGAACTCACGATAACCCGAACTACCTTGGCCCAGCGCCTCTAGAAGAAATTGCTGAACAGATTTGTAATGCAGTTGGTCCTAGCGGAAGGAACACAGAATACCTGTTTGAACTCGCCAATTCTATGAGGAATCTTGTACCAGAAGATGCAGATGAGCATCTCTTCTCCCTAGAGAAACTAGTAAAGGAACTCTTGGAAAAGCGTCAAAAGCTAAATTGTCTCTAACATAACTTCTGACCTGTAATGATCTTGCTCCATCTGCAGAGGAATGGTGGTGTTGCACAATGGGTATATGACTCGGAGGCATGTTTCTCTGTACTAGGCTATCTTATTTATTTTAATATTGCATTCAAAATGGTCGTTGGTTGTTAAAACATACAGTTAAAGCGTTCTTTCAGGAGTCTGTAGAAAGGGGAGGAAGGGAAGTGGTTTAGGTTTGAATTTGGTATATTGGGTTTTTACAAAAAGATTTTATCTTGATGAAAATCTCAAGAGAACCACTTAAGCTTCTCTTTGTTTGAAGATTATTTTTATTATTATTTCAGGTTTAAAATAAATCTTTAGAATGTTTTAAAGATCAAAATCTGCTTTCAGAGACAGCACCACTGCTTTAAGTGATTGTTCTTTTTGATTCAAGACCACAGGTGTGGAGCTCGGTGCAGCTAAAGAGAGAAATGTTAAGTAGTTGTGAATTGCACAGTAAATACGTAGTAGAACATTTATATCCTCAACGTTCAACTTCACTGAAATGAAGTTATTCCACTGAATTAGTCATCTTACCCTTTATGTATTAGTTTGTCCGTAAACGCAGAGGATAAACTGTTTTGTTGCCAGGGAAAGAATTCTTTCCCTTGCTCATTATGTCAAGCCCCTGAAAACCAAAGCACAGGGTCCTTCGACACAAACAAGCCATAACATATCAGTGCCTTATTTTATTTTGTAAGAGTAATATAAAGAATAAAGCCAAAATGTTAAAATTATCTGAGAGTGTGACTTGAAGCTGCAGTGCAGCAAGGATGTTCAGAAACTCCCATCGTTGTTATTTGCTTTTTGATACTGTTGTAACCCCGTCTCTTAAAAAAACTCACCGATCTCTGAGGACAGATTTTAAGACAGTAACTTCCAACCACGGTTTTAGGGACGATGGACAAAAGGTGATGAAGAAGGGAACCCTCTTTTCAGTAAACGTACGGGTGTTGTATGGACATCCCAGCAGGGAGCATCAGAAGGCCAGCAGTTACTGTAAACACAACATAACCAAATGGAGTTTCCGTCCCAACAAGCACGTGTCTTGCTTCTCAAAAATTTAAGTTATTTTTGTTAACTTTTAACAGAGCATATTTTTGTATGTTAATATAGGAAAGGTCCTATTCCACACATTGTCTCGTACAGAGAATGTGTAAGTGTTCAGTAGTACTTTGGAAGCCTACATTTTATGTCAGTATTTGCAAAAACCCTCTGTTTCTACTATGCAAGTTGTCCCTTCTCTTCTTTACATTTTCCTGTTTAATTGCTTGAAAAATATTGGGGTTATCAAAACAACAAGCTGCTATTATTTTACTTGGCCACCTAAAAAAAGCCAACAAGAACCTAAATGAATGTTAATAGGAAACATTTGAGAAGGCAGCTAGATGAGCAGAAAATAGGATATTAAAACCTAAATTTGAGAGGATTAGACCACTTTAGATATTGATTCTCCACTGCACTGTGGATACCTGACTGTGACAAAAAATGTTATTTACAATTTATTTCAAGAATATCAAGAAAACCCAGCCAACAACAGCACTTCATTTCTTGTGCTTACCTCAGATTTAAGCAAGCTGTGGAAGAGTTAAAACATGTATGATGGCATGTCCACTCTATGCATTTTTTTTTTAATTCTTTCCTCAAAGGCTTATCCTTGCTCCTTAAAACAGGGCAGAGGATGCTTACACTTACTAATGATCCAAAAACATCTGTGATGATCCTGTCTTTAAAACTCTATTTATTTAAGCACTATGTTGGGGCATTATGATTATATGTGGCTCTAAATTTTGTATCTTTAATTATAATCAGAACATTGTTGGTTCATTTCCAGATTAAACTTGCAATAATATCTGTAATGATACATTGCAGTTTGTGGATGTGACTTTGGTACAATAAAGTGCACCACATTTACTCATGGTGTAGGAGAAAGACATTTCCAGGAATGCTGTGTTTATTTAAAGTGTATCCATACTAGGATGGACATCAATGTGTGTCTTAACAGCATCTTGTTATAAAATGCTGTTAGATCTAGTGATGAAAAACAATATACAAGAGCTAGCTACTCTTATGCAGTCTTATTACCCCTTACAAGCAGAAGAAAAAACACCACTTGAACACCACTTACTCTCAAAAGCTAAAGCAACACACTTACAAAATTGATTGCAGCATCCCCCATCAGTATTATAACACTGTTTTATCTTATATAATTATTTCGTGAAGATTGTCATGCCACCAGTTTTAACTCTGATTTTCATCCCTTCTTTCTGCTCTGCATCTGGATACAGGCTTGAGAAAAACGAAGGAGCTGAGGATGTTGAAAAAACCTGAATACTACAGCTCCCCCTCCTGTTCTCTATGTCTGCTCTGAGTAACAAGTTCTGACCAGGCGATTTTCCACCCTGTTCAGCCAAGCTGCTGACTAGCAGAGGGGATGCAGACAGACATCAGGACAGCACGGCCCCAGCAGGGTCCTGTCTCTTGACTTTCCACTATGCAAGTGGATAATTGTTGCAAGATTAGCAAGAGACTGTTTTTCAAGTAATGAGGCTTGTCTTAAGTCTTCTGCAAAAGCTGGACATACACTCATTTTATGACTATACACTCATTTTAATGAACAAATCCATATTCCCTCAGTACGCTTGCATTAAAGTCATTTCCTTGCTCCTTTGCCTTTTTACTCGGGCAGCTTCCCTTCGACTGTTCCTCTCCTTTATCTCCAGAGTCTCGCCTCCGTCTCTCCGGCCTTGTGCCGCTGAGGTCTCCTCTCCACAGGTGTGCTCCTGGCACTCTCCTCTCACTGTGCATCTCCTCGAACTGCAAGAAAAATTCTTTTTCTCCCAATATAGCCATTATCTACTTTGGCACCAGTTTAACAGGGGGAAAAAGAAAAAAAAAGGAACCCTTAAAGAAGAAAAATACAGCAGCAAAGCTCAAAATTATTGACAACGCAGCCGTTTAGTAGGTGATAGCTTCAAACTTTATATCATCCTCATCTGGAAACTGCTCTTCTAATCAGGGTAAGAGCCAGCCGAGGGGTTTACAAACCCTCTAACAGTTCAGATGAGTTTTGCTGAAGGTAAACACCGAGGCACACACACAGAGAAACTGACAAAGCAGCCAAGCAGGGCCTGAGCCAGAACACCTCACACCAAACGCCCTCCATTCCCCCTGCACCACCCGCAGCCCTTCCTCCACCACCCCTGAGGAGTTTTTCCCCTGCTATCCTTTGCCTTTATAGATTTCTCTCACTAAAACTCAGAAAAAAACCCCACAAAACCTCACGGCGTTTTAAAATCAGTGACAGAACGAGCGAAAACGTTACCCTGTGAGAGAAGCTTCTCCTCCTCCTCAGCCAACGCACAACACCTGGGGGCTGGCGGACCCCTCGCAGCTCTCCCCAGCTCCCCCCCAGCCCCTTTGCAGGGATTTTTCCTCACAAAACCGGCGCCTCCTCGCACCCCGCTTCCTCCCGACCCGGATGTTGATGGCCGCTCCCGCCGGGCGGGAGGAGGTATGGCGGCGGGGTGCCTGCCGCTGCCCGCCCTCCTTCCCCCGAGCCACCGGCCGGCATGGCGGGGTGCCCGCTGAACCGGCCCCCAGCGGGGTGTGGGGTCTGAGGGGTCTCTCGCTCCTTCTCTGGAGCCTTCAGGAGGTTGAGGGGTGGCTCAGGAAGCGGGAGCAGCGCCCCGCGGCCGCGTTCTCCTCAGCGTTGGCGGGCATTTTGGAAGCCCCCGCGCCACAGAGCTGGGGTGTCGGTGTGAGGTGGTGTGTGCCCAGAACACCCCCCTGGGGCTGGGCAGCGGTGACAAACGGCACGGAGGGACACAGGCACCCGGCCCCTGGGGTTCAGGCCCTGGGTTGAGTCTGTCAGCTGGGAAAATGCCAGAGAAATGGGCCCGGAAAGTCGCCATGGGTGTGAAATGTAGCGGCTGGGGGGTGTTCATGGTTGGGGGCTGTAGACTTGATCCTTGGAACTGTTCGCGAGTCTTCTGGTTTTTCGGGATCCTGGTGGAGGTCTTCAGAAATAACTGAAGTGCCTAAAGTGGGACTTTGGTGGCAGTTAAGCCCCAAACCCAAACTGTAATTTAGAATAACTCCTTTTCTGCACACTTCGGTTCTTTTGCCCGTAAATTATTGTAGATGCTGGAAATTACGTGGTTGTGCCTGACAAAATCTGCTTCCCTGGGCTTTGGCAGTCCAAAGATCTCCAGAAATCCACCGGCTAGGTGTTCATTCATCAGAGTTTGTTTTTAATTTGTTTGTTTTCTTTTTAATTCTCGGCTAGGATGTAAAAGGTGAGCAGCACCATTTTTCTCTTCCTAAAAGTGATTGACTTGAACGCCTCAGTCTTGGAGGGGATTTAATCCCATTCTTTTGCATCCCTTCAGCTAGGTATCTTAGTCCTGAAAAGAAACACGGCTTCAGAAGCGGCATTGTTTGGCATTTCTTCGTGAGTTAGTTACAGTGCTGCTCTTTGCTGTGATTCAGAGATGCCCAGATCTCCCCAGATGCTGCTGTACAGAGAACAAAGTGTTTGATGTGAGTTACCAGTTCTGTGGGGCTGGTGTGACGAGGCTTCAGGTCATATCCAAGTCTTTCAGGATGTTGGCCCTCTGTCCTTTCCACTTATTCTTTCTAAGCAGCAATTCACTTTTTCTTAAAAAAATACCACGGGTGGTTTCTCAAACCACTGTGAGCTGGCCTTTCTGTGGTGCTAGGGCTGGATTTGGCCAGTCCTACAAAGAGAAAATTGTTTTTAAGACGATGCTAACTCATCTTCTGTTCTGTTTGCTCTGGACCCCAGATCACTGTTTGTTTCTTTTCTTTCCTCTTTTGCACCTGCAAGTTTGTGAAATTGACTCTTGGCAGCGTATGCACAGAGTATTAGCAAATAGACAAAACATACAAACTTCTCTGTATAAAATTTCATTTTACTTCAAGTTCACAGAATTTATGCTTACCTCATTCTTAATTATTCCCTAGATTGAGAAGAGAAGGAAAATCCAAAAGAGTGCAGGAGAGGCAAATGAAAAACATCTGTTTTAACTTTTGGTGAGACATGAGCCCAGGGTGCCCAGAGAAGCTGTGGATGCCCCATCCCTGGAGGGGTTCAAGGCCAGGCTGGATGAGGCTTTGGGCAACCTGGGCTAGTGGGAGGTGCCCCTGCCCATGGCAGGGGGTGGAAATTGATGATCTCTAAGGTCCTTTCCAACCCAAACACTTCTGTGATTCTATGATAGTGGAGGCAATTTATAGATGATGAGATTTTTTGGTAGGGAACTCATTGCATAGACTCTTCCTGAGCTGCACTTTCTCACTTTTGATTATCAGTCCCAGCTCAGAAAGGTTTTTTTTTTTTACACTAGCCAGTAAAATTTCTTGCCCTCCCACTTATTTACATTAAAGTTATGCTAATCTTAAACTTAAATGAGATTAAGAAATGCTTAACAAAATCCTACAGCACAAAATCCCTAATAGATTTCTTAGCTGACTTGATGACCCACCCCATAAAGCTCTGTGCTTCCCTTTTCCATTAGAGAACTTCTGTTTGCTTAGGCTCCAAAACTCAGTTCTGAGTTACTAGCTTTATCAAGTTTTATGTAGTGTTTACCATGACAGTATTTTCAAACAGCAGATGCAGAAGCAAAACCAGTAGTGTTTCTCATTTTAATTGCATAAAACCAACACGAAACAATTTTATCAAGCCTGTAAGTATACAGAGGTAAATTTTTAAATACTTTTTGTATATTTTTATTTACAAAAGGAGAAACAAGCCTACAGTTTCAAGCCAAATAAAAAGGACAAAGGTAAAAGTGGAATAAACAGAAGAATGTGTGGACTTTTACTTTTTTTAAAAGTATCTGGAAGACAGAGGACACACAGGGAGAGCTAACAGCCAGAGTGGCTGCTGATGCCCTTGAATTTGGAACAGTGTCTGAAAAACCAACTCTTCTCCTCATTTAACATGTGGTAAAGAGTCCAAAGTAGAGCAGCCCTTCAAACCTCGGATATACTCTGGGGTGCTCGAGGCTTAGTACCCATATTTTTCATTGAGATGAGTCTTGCCATCACCGCTTTGACCTAATGGACAAAAAGGAAGAGCTGCATTATATTTTTTTCCTCCTCATCCAAGACAAATTTGTATCCAATATGAAATAGTCTCTAGGCAGCACAAATCAGACCAACACAAAGCAGATAAAAGACTGGGTATTAGAGTTCAAATAGTCTTTTGATTTACACCTATAATTCCTCTTAATCTTACTAATGGTGTCAATATTCCATCATCTATTCCTAGTTTTGTTTCCTTTTTTTTTGTGTCCTCATTATGCCAGCTTATTCAGAAGATAAGTCTGATTATTAGCAGGCAGAGACAGAAAAAGGAGCTTCCTCGTATGGACACAGCTCCCTTAGCTATTCCCAATCAGATCTCTGAGCGACTGAACCAGGTATTTTGTTCCAGTGGATTCATATGCCTGGGAAGTGCAGTCTTTTCATTGAAGCATGATTCACCAGATGACAGTTCACCGCAGTGAAATTTATTCTCATTTTTCTTATTCCCTTTGGAGCCTATCTATATTATAAGCCTGCAACAACCTTATAAAAATTATAGTAATGAATCTACCAAATATGGGGCATAATGTGCCAGGAAACATCAGGTTCTGGGCAAGTATTCCTGAATTACTTTTTTCCTCAAGAAGTTACAAAGACGTCCTGGCTACTTATTAGGTAGATTTTTGAGTTGTAAAACTAAAAATGTTAAGGAAATGATGATACCTGCAGGAGGGATCCATATGCAATAGTCTGGGTCATCATCTGGATACTGTGAAGAAAAAAAAGGTTGTTGGACCTGCAAAAGGAGAAAAGATTTTTAAAGGGCTGCACTCCTCCAGCAATGTGTCACAGCCACTAAATCACTCAGTATTTGTCTCTGAATTAGTGAAAGGTGAGGGTTATTTGTACAAGAGTCAGGGAATACAGAGGAAAGAAAAAATATCAAACCCTCAAATAGAGCCAGTTTATTCCCAGTAATCACAGAGTCACGGAGTAATAGAAATGCTGATTAGATGGGACCTCTGGAGGTCATCCCGTCCAATCAGGACCACTGCCAAGGGTCTGCTTCTGGACAGTTTCATCTTCTTATCCTAATGCTGGGTACTGTCATTTGACACAATTTCTTTATGCAGTGAAAAACTTCAGAGTAGGATTTTCAAGAAGTGCTTTGCTGATTTCAGCGTGCAATCCCACTGAAAACTTTAAGGTGACTTTCAAACTGGAGTATGTTCAGTTGCTAGATGAAGGTAACAGTTTTTCAAAAGAAAAGAAAAGAAAAGCCATTTTTTCATGTCCCACTGGCATCACTGAAACCTTTAAAGCAAACTGAAACAGGTCGCTTGCTATTCAAATGTTGACACAGCAATGTCTTTTTGTTCCTAGATTTTTAAGTTTTGCCACATCAGCATTGTCTTCCCCAAAACTTTTGGAAAACTGCAGGTAGCTATCAAAAAAATTCATACAACTGTAGAGTGCAGGACTGAAGAGCTTGAAAAGTGGCCAATTTCCTCAGCAATGATGTGCATTACTCTGTAATATCGTGACAGTCTTCAGTTATGCAGCTGAAGCAATTTTTCATTCCCTCCAAAAACTTTCCTTCCCCAAATTAACCTCTAAACCAGTTCTTTTGGAAGACTAACATTTTCCAGAACATTAGACTCCAGAGTTGAACAGTTTTTAAGCATGGCTTGTGAACAGTCACTTTAAAATTGTTTTTCCAGTTTTACATGATTCAAAGTTATTCTGCAAATATTAAACGAGGAATAAAACCCCAAAGCTGACGTCTGATTGATATTATCCATTCAAGATCTGAGCCCAAAGGCAGAGACAGCATGTGGAAAAAGTGATTTGTGATGGAAGAGAGAATGGAGCTAAGCCACCGGTATTTGGAGAACGCTCAGCGTCACAGCAAACTCTGTGCCAGGACTAACAAGGTGGTAGCACAGAGGTAAGTTTCTTTAAGTGAGTGGTGCAGGGCTAGAATTAGGTGGCCACCACAACAAAATTGTCCCAGTGGTCAGCATGGTTGTCTTCGATGGCCGTCAGCAGAAGGGTGGATGCACTCCCAAGGGAAGAGCTCACAATAATCACTAGGCTATGTGCTTGCTGTTCCTGCCTAGCTCCAGGAATCGTCTGTGTCCCAAAACGTCCAAGGCTCATACGCTTTACATTTTAACACGAATCTTAAGCTACAGAGTCACAGTATCATAACTGACCTTGTTTGAGCTATTGATCTTCTTAACTTTCTCAGATGTTTCTTCAGGTTCCTTACGTACTGCCTCAGATGCTGACAAGAAAGAGGATTTGTTTTATGACACATCATGAATCATGACCAATTCTATCAGAAATAAGCTTATAGAAAATTCACAGGAAAATGGATATATCTAAAAGGAAATCCAAGACAGCTCACTGCAACAAAATTAGTGCTGAAGACCAATGAACATATTTTTGATTTTCATAGATTAACTTATGTTTAATACACTGGCACTGACCTACCTGAATGCAGTTTAATGAGGTCCTGTATCTGGGATTCTGTAACATACTTTTAGGTATGTGGCAGATGTTTGTTTTCTAAAAAGATTTTCTGTCTGTAATCACCGCAGTGACTGATTTGGAAGGGAACAGCAGGAAATGTGCAGGACCAACATGCTTTTTTAAAAAAAATACAAACCAAACCCAACAGTAATTTCCCAGTAACATAGGCGAGATGAAGATAGAAGCCTGGTTTTTCTGTCACTTCATCTGTGAAATATTGAGACTCCTGTGAATTAAGTCTATGATGAGGACAGGACAACATTCTTAAGAGTCTGAGTTATGGAAAAAATAGAAAATTTATACAGATCTCCTCCAAATATTCAGTACACCAAACAGTCTTCTGGGTCATTAACAGACTATTAGCTAACGTTATTTGTCACTTCATAAAGGAAAGTTCTGTCCTTCTGTAATGTTAAAAGCTACTGCAAGAAAAGAAGAGGGTAAAAAAGTGTTATGTTTATGCTCCTAAATTAAAATAAATTTTCTCCTCATGCTGTTTTTTTTCAAAAAAAAAAACCAAACAAACAAAGGCTCTCAAACCAGTTAATGATTACGAAAAGCAAGAACTGAAATGCAGTTGCAGTGACCTGTCTTCACTATACGTTTACCACTTCCCAAGCAAAACACAGTCCTTCATTTGAATTTGAGATTCTTATTTCAAGCTCTAGATTAGGCTTAGTTTCCTTCTGCTGACAGAAGATGACAATAGCTCCTTTAGACAGTTTCTAAACCCACATGGTACTGTACAATAGAGTCGAAACGGCATTGCTCACCTTGAGATTTCTCTTGTGAGGGTCCCATCTGAGGCTTATTCCTTAGTATCCTTGGCTCAGGCAGAAAATTAACCCCTGGGGAAAAAAATAAGAAAGAGCTGAGTATTACATATACCATTAAAAAAATTATTTTTCCTCTTTACAAACTGACCTGAAGCTTTACACAGACATTTCTTCTCTTGTTAAGTCACTCTCCTTGCCAAGAATATGTTGTATTTGTTATCAGATGGAGACTCCATCCAGTGAAAGCAGGGCTTATCAAAATAGCACATTTCTTGAGTACAGGACATTGTCACCAAAAGCATGAAAAAAAAAAAGCTGTAACCATCTGAAACTCATCTATTGGCATACTGACTCTGGGACTTAGGGCAAAAATCCACGGAAAATAAATCTGATGGAGAACCTGTGGCTCAAACCTTAGGAGATTCACATAGCTCTGAAAAAATTCAGCAGTAACAGACACAGCTTCATTACCAGAAAAATCAAAACCAACATTTTACCATCCTGAAGGGATTCTAGATTCTTTTTATTGCAAGGAGAACCATTGGCAGCATCTGTTTCTTTTCCTGTTTCTTCCTCTGTTGCCATTTTCATTTCCAGGCTTGATGCTTTGCTGTTTGTTCCATCTGCTTCTTGCTCCTCCTCCATTTCTTCCTCTTCTTCCTCCTCCTCCGGTCCATCATCTTTCATTTTTAACAAGCTTTCAGGGATGTCTGGACGCTTGACAGGCAACTTCTGCAGGAGAAAGACTTATGCATCAGTGCCAAGATAATATGGAGGTAAATGTCACCGGTATTCATCACAGGAAAAAGCACTCAGAGTGCTTTTGAGTGCAAGGAAACACTCTCAGGGTGAAGGGTAGTTAAGTTTTAAGGAAAAGTTATTAGTAGAGATGGAAGATGAAAAAATATGTTCCAGCCCATAGACAAGGAGTGCAGTCTTTTCCTAAGAGGGACACTGGAAACTGAACCAAGCTTGGATATCATCTCTGCTAAAAGACCAAGAAAAACAAAAGAAGGCAAAGGACCAGCTGCTGAGGTGTGACAGTGGTTCAGGCTGATGTCCCCAGACTGCAGCCATGCCTCAGGGCACAGACGGGCAATTCCTGGCAGCGATCAGTGTCTGACAGCCCCTGCTTGCTGCCCTGTGGCTGCCACCTCAGCCTCCACAGCCTGAGAAGGTGTCTGAGGAACAGCCTCTGGCTCACAGTACGTGGAGTTTAACTTACCCCTAGGCTGCCAGTTTTCAGCTTGAATTTGCTCCCCCCTTTCATTGCTCCAAAGAGAGGCAGGGTCATCTTTTTAGGCTTGCTCTCTGCTTCCAGACTGTAACTCCCACTCCTAATAAAAATTAGATACAAACAAAACCAGCATACAAAGTGTCAAACAAGTCTTCTATTTACAAATGCAAAAAAATCTGCAAATTAGAAGTAGATATATAAAAATCCTTTTATTTCTCTCGTGCTCGGAACACCCAAGGACAAAGCTGCAGGAGATGACTCCTCTGTCCTATATACACGCTGTAGGATTCGGACACTTACCATCCAGGAAGAAAAAAATAAAAAAAGTGGAAAAAAAAAAAAGCTCACCTCAAATTCAATTTCACGCACATACTGACATATGTATATAATATATATGCATATTTAAAACACACTCGAAAGCCCAATCTCAATTTAAGTACATTTATAAGTACTTAAACCTCTAATCGAGCTGCCACTAGCCGTTGTAGCCGTGTTGCTAGCCACTACACTTGACTTCCACCCACGTTTCAAAGAACAGAAGTGGTTCTCATGTTGCACATAACTGTAAAATTCCTCAGTTCCTTTTTTTTTTCCCCAGCCTAGATCCAAATTAACAAAGCCGACACCAAAGCTGACTTACTGGGGCTTCAGCTCAGGCAGTTCTGCAGGCTTGACAAGCTTTATTAACCCTTTCAGTCTCTGCTGCTCCTTCTTCAGTTCAAACGACCGCAAGTGAAGCTTCTTCCGTGCCACGCCGTCTAAGGTGCATCCTGATTTTATTCCGGTCATGAACTCATCCAGGGAATCTTGAGCTGCTGGCTGGGACTGGACTAAGCAAGACAAAGGGAAGATACGTATTGTTATGGGTGGGGAGATGAAAACTCTGCTCATCAAGTCTTACCTTTAGGGACTAAGGTATGCATGAACAAAAAGGAAGGTTGTTAGCCCTAGAAAGAAGAAGCATCTCTCCTAACAAAAGCCATACCTTAAACCTTAATCCACTTACATAACAAAACCTCTCTTCAAACTGAATGTTTCTGTAGGAGTGGCTCTATTTTAGGTTGTTTATTCCACTTCAGTATCTGCTGTCCCTAAAAAAGTGCCGTAAGGGTTCTTTTTCACAGACTAAAGTAAACACAGATACAAAGAATCCCACTCCACTGCGTGCAGAATCCATTTTGGCTTAATAGTTTCATGTTAGGCTGTTCATACAAAATTCACCTTGGTTTTGACTGGATTGTCTAACAAGAAAACACTGCTCTCTACCTGAAAAAGAAAAATGACAGTCTTTCTACTCCACCTGATTTCAAATATTAATAATTCTATGTATATTTGACTAATCAAAATAAAACTCAGGAGGAAAAACTAAAGCTCTAATGACTAAGAAAAAGAAACACAGAATTCTAACATATGCATTTCAAAAAAACCAACCAACCAAACAAAAAATCCAGGAAAACAAATTTCTTGGGCTTGAACAAAGCTTCAGAAGTTTTTATATTGTGTTCAAAAATAAACTGGAGGCAAACAAAGAAAAATGTTGTTGCTAGAATTTTGACACGCCTTTTGACAGGCAGTCTTCTGCCTGGTAATGTTATATGACAGTTATTTGCTGCCTTATAAGCATTTATGTATTTAAGCACAAGAATAATTATGTGACCAATGAGTTATTTTCACTTCAGCTTGAGCTAATTAAGTAGCACTTGAAATTAAATGTGTACAAATAAAATAGTTATTGTTAAGAACATATTCAAGCAGTTTTACGTGACAAATATTTAGAGAAAAGTCTGATAAGACTCATGTTTCAGATGGACTCAATTGAGAAGGATATTGCTTATCTAGAACAAAACAGTTCACAACTTCAAATATATGAAAGTCGTAACAGTGACTGTTCAAAGACACGCAGAATTAAAAGGCTTCAAAACATAAGAGTTGTAGCATCCGCCCCCACGCAAATATAAATGATGACAAAACATGTCATGAAAGGAATTCAGACAGAAATACTCTTCTTCTTCCTCTTAACTCTTTGTATGAGCTGAGACAAAAACCATCGATGAAAAGATAAACAGTCTGAAACTGCCAGGAGGCAGAAGCTGAGCAGCATGACCACTTGATTTAAACACCTCATTTCAAAGATAGGGTTTAGTGTCTAGAATGACAACTGAGAACAATTAAAGGTACAGCTCTGCAGCTCGCTTCTTTGGCTGCTTCAGTCAGTGGGAGATCTTCAGCGAGTCAGATCACCCTTCCTGCACGCAGGAGTGTCCGCTGGACTCCCCCAGCAGTGCCTCAGCTCAGGCAGCTCAGCTGCAGGGCTACTGTCGGCACTCACTGCCTGCTGCAGCAGCTTTCTGCACCACTGAAGTGAAATCTGACATTGCGAGGAGGTGAATCAACCATGGCTCTGACACTTTATATTCCAGGGAAGAAAGCTGCAGGGCTATTTACTGCACCATCAACTTATTGATGATTTTATTCTGAACAGGCAACCAAAGAAGAGACTGAAGAACTCTACGTGCTGGGTTTTCATTCAGCTGCCTCAGTGAATGAGAGACACCCAGTCAGTCCATTGGTAGGTAGTTCTGAAGAGCTCCAGAGAGCAATCTGTGAACTTCTGCTGTGATCTCAGACAACCACTCAATTCCTCCAGGTGCGTGAGGCGCTGCAATTTAGCCTGTCATTCACTCCCTGGTCTCTACACTCCTGCCCTTAGGCTACAAATCATCCTCACACACACACAACGTACCTGCTGATGCAATATTGACTATGGTTTATCCTGGCCTGGCTCTAGGAGATTCCCATCCGATCCTGAATTACACTGCGTTGCAGTGAGTGCTGGGACTGCCCTTTTCCCACGGCTCTAAACCAGCTCTGTAGCCAGTTACCATTTACCAAACCACAACGACATAGATCAGAATTATCTGCCGCTAGTAAAAGTCTGCAAACGAACAGATGCTTCCTTCTCCAAGCCTCTACTACAATATGATTTAACAGCTGTGTTGAGAAACAGTATGAGCAGAAACAAAGGCATCATAGCATGGTGAGTGACATGTCTCGGACCGGAGCACTGGAGAGGAAAATACCCGTCTAATGCACAAAGACAGCCCAGCTGTCAGACTGCTGCGGGGCTTCCTGGAGAGAAATCCTGCTGACAAACTGCAGCCTTTATTAACGCCAACTCTGTTAAAAGCTTTTTGTATGAAGAACCAGCCTAAACATATTTCCTCCATGACCTCCTTTTATTCCACAAGACATCAGAACAGAAAGCAGAACGCAGCAGTTTGTGGAGCAAGGTTTAAAATCGAACTCGGTACCTGATACAGTCCCCACTTTGGAAAGGCTCTGCCTCTGTACCCAAAGACATAATCCCAGAACCTCAATGGCACCCACGTAACCCAGCAAGTTCACTGAACATACGGGCTAATCGTCAACTGCTTTGATGCCACATTGCTCTTTTCCCACCTTTCCTTTTTAAGGTGCATCTGCAATGAGAGACATGAAATAGAAGGTACTGTCTCTTCTGTCAGTTGTTTGCTCTTCCCTTACGAATGGTTTTGGAGGGAGTAGAAAAAACCATGTTCCTCGAATTGGGTCAGTTTTACCAATATCAGCAGATAAACAGTAATAATGCTCACCCCTCGCATGCTCCAGGAGCTTGTAGACTCACCTCGTTACCTTAACTGACATGTTGCAGATACCCATAAGATAAATTTCAATTTCTTTACTGTTCGTTAAGGAAAGCACTACAATCAAATGAACTTCATGCCTTACCTTTCCCTGAAGCCTTCAGCTTCTCTGTTATCTCGGAAAGCTCATTTTCAGATTCTTTTAGCTTTCTGACCTATGAAAGAACACCACACTTAGAAGATCTTTTTATCTTCTTAAAAATTCCCTTTTAAGAGTTACTCAAACATCCAACCAGATTACCTCCATTCTTCTCCTTCTGATTTTTGCCCAGGAGTTTCTGGGCTGAAAAAATTATAGTCTAGATTGTTCCTAAAGAACTTATCAGTCCTTTCACATACCGTTCAAATAATTTTATTTCTGAAATACAAAAATATGTATAATGCTTCTGCAGCGATGTTCCATCGCCACTGTGATCCTCCGACCCTCCCTATCCCTGCTCCCCCACACCTCCTGTCTGTTGGCACACCCCTGTCAGTCCGGCTGCTCGTTATCTGAAGCAGAATGAGATCTTCCTCTGGGATGTGCCCTGTGCTTGCCATTATTTTCCGACAGTTTAAAACTATTTTAAAAGTATCACGTTCTGGTGCTTCCTTCATCCCCTGTTGTGATCCAGTAAGCAGAAGGCAATACTACACAGGCAAGAGCAAGGTAGCGTGCTTCCACTTCAAGAAAGTAAGCAATTTTTTCAGGTATTTATAGATAATGTGCACAAAGCAAAAAAAGCACTGCTCAGAGTTACAAAGTTCTCTTGCCTCCCCTAGCTTCTGACAAATCAAACTCTTGTACACAGGGACAGAACTCAAGGACTGAACACTGTTCTCCAGAGAAGGGACAACGCAAGCAGCCGCAGACTACTTTTTCTGCAGACTGACTTGGTCTTAAGACATGAGACTTCCTGGTGACAGAGCACTTCACTCTCTTTGGGCAGTCATCCCTTTTGCTGTCAGTCAGCAGCAGTCACAATGATGGTTTCTGTGATGTGGATACTAAGCACTAAACTGGAATAACAAACCACTCTGCTGTTGTTGTTTAAAAAGTCTAAGGTTTCTTCTACGTCCCCATTTTTTCCCCTCTCAAAACCTTAGAAAGCCTCTCATTCTACAGGCATCAAATCTAGTCTGATTTTATTCTACCTTGGACAATTAATATCTAAAGGTCTTAAATGATGCTGAGAGTTCAGGCTTAGTAACATGAGAGAATAAGCCTGGCATGTCATAATAATTCTTCTTACCAGAGAGTCGTAAGTCTCTGGTTTTTCTTCTATTTTACCGGCTTTTCTCATTCTGTTTAGTCGCTTCTTTTCTACAGCACCAGTTCGATCAAGGAAGGTGTCATCGTCACTGTCATAAAAATCCTCGTCCTCCCAGTTCTTTGATTTCCTTTTTCGGGATACTGGGAAAGGTAAGGGAGAGGACAAGAAACAAAATTATCTGCATAGCACTGAGCAATAAAACAAACTCAAGATAGCAAGTATCTGGTGTAGGGCTTTGAGAACGACCACAGCATTTGACCGATTATTCACCTGCTTCTTGCCTCAGGACTCCCCGGGCATCGAGCAGCCTGCAAGCTTCCAGGGCGCACTGTATCATCGCTTCCTTCTTCTTTCCTGAATGGAGCACCTCTGCCACCAGCTGCTTCCCCGACGCGTCATCCACAGGCAGCCTGGTCAGTGGGAAGGATCAGAGGACAGCTCCAACACAAACAGCTTTTCAGGGGTGCAGCTCAGCTATCGTATTTATCATGGTGGCACTGCTCTTCCCATTTCACTCTACTCTGTTTTTGTGGGTTAGGTATTTTCATTTTTCATCTCCTACAGTGCTAGTCAAAACACAAGCGTGGATCTCCTAAAGCATGTGAGTAATTTTTTATTTCACTAGTCCCAGCAATAATGCTTCCTGTATTCATTCCACTGGGAATACAAGAAGTTAAAAACGTTAAACATCAATCCCTGAATCGTTTTAAGCACCAAGGTCTCGCATCCATGCGACACCAGTATCAGATATTTTACACCATACTGAGGCAAAGGTTCCGGAAGCAGTACAACCATTGAAAAGCTGTACCTGTCCGTTTGAGATCTATCCTGCTGACTGAATTTCCACCTCACCTTCTCCTGTCTAATCAAAGAACGATGTCAGTGGCCTCTTGCAGGAACTCATCTGCCTTATACCATAAAAGAACTGAAATTGGATACAGAGTAGAACGACTTTTTTCCTCTCTCTCATTAGGAAGTAAAAGACACAATCTCCCAGTCTCTTCCCTTGCATTTAGATTGAATGTATTTCTCAAGGGGAATCGAAAGAATTTAGACTCTCGCTTTTCTGATTTTCATCTCTAAGGAACACCAAATGCTGCCAGACCAGAAAGGAGTGCAGACACCGAACTAGGGCTTAGCTCTAATTCCAGCTGGTCTCCTTGCTGAGCGTGACAAGACAATTCCTGGAGCTTTTGCCTGTGAATTCAAGGAAGCCAGCTTCTATGTTCAAAAGTGAACAGAGAGATACGTACTTGATCCTGCACAGCCAGCTATTGTGCCCACGATCATCGTATTCATATACCAACTCTTCTCCTACAAAGGAAAAGAGAGTTGATATCGTTACCAAAACTGAAAGAAGCAGGAATAATCTTTACAGCAGAGAATGTCATGGTTAAGCAAAAGGGATCCAATGCCCTTGTTACACATCAAAGCACTGAATTTGGCTTTTTTTTTTTTAAAGGCAAGGGATCTTCAACTGATATTATGCTCATTTGGTTGTTTTTCATAATCAAGGCTTTTTCAGATCAAAAATCTCCAAGTAGCCTGTTCGGGAATATGTAGTTCAAAGAAAAAACAATCTTGTGTCTGCATATATTAACATAAATGACATTGCAAACTGTCACTGCTTTGGTCTGGATTCACAGATATTGTTTATCTTGAAGGTTAATTTTTCACTTTAGCAGATAAATGAGTCACCTCTGAGTTTCACTAGCAACCACCAAAAGTTTAAATTAATTCTTTATTGCCTTTTGTCTTTTTATACTTTCCAATTCTGTCTCACAATCACAGCAGTCTCCAAACAAAACCGTCTGGAATTCGACAGTTTGGGATTTTTCAGCATAGCCTCAAATACTGCAGGGGGGGTCAGTCCAGAGGAGTACAAGGTGCTCTCTGTAATCCCCGTTTAGAAATGAGGAACTAAGCCTCAAATCTGCAATGGTGAGCTAAGTTGTAATAAAACAAAAACCAAACAAAAAACCCTACCCACAGTGTAATAGAAAAGTTTAGCTCCCTGACCTTAATTCCCAAAGGAAAACAAGAACACAAATATCACACTTCACTAAATAGACAAAAATCAATTAAAAGAAAAAAGGGAAAGAAAAAAACCAGTACCTTCTCTGTCAAAAAAGCCCTGTAAGGCCTTCCTAGGATCTTTCACATACAAGGCATCTTGTACATCCTGAAAATCAATAGCAATAGGGTTTTCTTCAACCTCATCCTCCTCAGCATCCTCCCCTAGAAGACATACAAAGTGCAAATAAATACAGTGAACCATCAGAACGAGCGCACCAGGATATTTCAGCTTTTGTTGATTTGAAAGAAGCATCAGCTACATCATCCTAGAATTATTTCCTTTGAATATCATTTCTGCATCCAGTCCAAAGCCCACCCTGCCGCTTTTTTGCCATTAGCTATTCCACTATAAGCTACGGTTTCGCAGACGAACAACACCACATCCTGGGGACAAACCACACACCATTAACCCAAGCTCCCAGTTTGGTGGCCCTTTATAAGCACAGGCAAATTATCTTCTCCCTGATTTTATCTCTCACCGGATACAGGCTCGCCTTGTCACGGCACTCTTCATTTTAAAAGGAAAAGGATTAATTTGTACTCAGCACGTTCCACCGGACTGGGACATGTGGCATCCAGTTGAAATTTCAAGCCTAGTATGTATGCCCTGAAAGCTGGCTTAAGGACCTTCCAAGGTGTACCGGCTGATTTAGGCGCCATCACTCACCCATTCCCCAGGAGCAGCTCATATCAGTGTTCTGACTCCTCTCGCTGCTTCTCTCCTCTTTTTCGTCTTCCTCATCAGAGTCCTCTCCCAGCATTGTCTTTTCTAATTTTGCTTGCTGCTGCTTACGCAGGGCCTTCAGCTGTGTCACCGTCAGTTCCGACTCAGCCTCCTGGTCCTCTTCGGGTCCCTACGGGACAAACAGTAACTTTACATAAGTGATTTTTGAAAGAAAAAAAAATAAAGAAGTATTTTCAACACACACACAGATTATGTACAATAACAGAAACAAATTATTATGCTTTTCAAAGAGCAGAATTATTAGACCATTTGTTATGGTTTGCATCCCCAAGTATTGTTTTAATATCCTTCCTAAAGGGGGAAGGGGGGAATGAGCATTACTGCATAGTTGTAGGGACTCAAATATAATTGGATTTTAAAGGCAGAATCCAAAGGTTTTTTAGTAGTGCCACATGGGAGAATCTGAGCAATGAGCAAGTAAATCCTCTGAGGGACACAGGGGGCACTCCGAGTGCTTTCTAAGTCCCTACTAACAAAAGCTCCCCTTGATCACAAAGAAATACGAGCACTTTACTTTCCTGGAGCATCACACTTGTGGAGAGACTTTCCCAACACATCCCATGGATGGAGAGAAATGCCTTTTGCACCGCAGAAGCTGCTGTACCTTCCTGAGACAGAGCTGCCCTGTGCCCAGCACACCAGCACGGGGAAACCCAACACCCCACACCTTCACAGAATCAGGAAGGTTGGAGAAGACCTCAAGGATCACCAAGTCCAACCATCAACCCAACCCCACCCAACCCACTAACCCATGTCCCCAAGCACCACATCCACACGTTTCTTGACCCCCTCCAGGGATGGTGACTCCACCACTGCCCTGGGCAGCCTGTTCCAATGTCTCATCACTCTTGCACTGAAGAAATTTTTCCTAATCTCCAGCCTAAACCTCCCCTGGTGCAACTTGAGGCCATTTCCTCTTGTCCCATCACTTGTTCCTTCAGAGCAGAGCCCAGCACCCCCCTCACTGCACCCTCCTTTCAGCAGCTGTAGAGAGTGATGAGGTCTCCTCTCAGCCTCCTCTTCTCCAGACTGAACC
>WKFP01014699.1:235202-246656 GCA_011057875.1 Pterocles orientalis
TTTTTTTTTTTTTTTTCCCTGGTAGTTTTGGTTTCTTGTCCAGAGATTCACATTACTGAGAAGTTGAAGGCCATGTTTCTGTGTCTGGAGCACTTAGAAATCTGGTTAAAAACCGATGAAGCCTGTCCTCCTGTTAACCCTAAACTGAGTAGCATCTGTAGAGAGGTTAGAGCATACCTCTGAGTCCATTAGGGTTTTTTTTTTTAAATAGCACATCCTGCTGAGCTTTAAAAAAGCACAGATCCATCTGATGTTTTTCTGGAAGCTCCTGTTTTCGATAGTACCTCTGAAATGCGAAGTGCCCGCGTTCTAGTGGGAAACGGAGCAGCAGACTCCCCTGGCGCATCTGGGGCTGCGAGTGATTCATCGGGAAAGCTTTGCATTAGCATCTACCACTCGAGACCCGGAGGTTAGCGTGCTAGCGGGATATTAAATGCCTCTTGCCTCTCCGATACCAAATTGATGTTTTCTAATTAAGAATACAAGTGCTCTGTTCCTCCCTGAAAATCCCTCTTTGCTTCACAAGGGCCTTTGGAGATCTCAGCACTGTGAGAAGTTCCAGGCTGGAGCTGGGCAGGCTGGCGAGCCTAATATAAAAAAAAATGAGGACACCACCATCTGGAAAATACAAGTGTGAGGGCCACAGGGAGGGCAGCCAGGCTTCAGTGTCCGAGGGCAGAACTCTAGCTACGGCTTTCCGTGTTCTGTTTGCTCCTGTTGACACCTGCTGCGGTTGTGGGCTCCTACATCGCTGCCATTGGGGAAGCGGAGGTAAAACTGGGGACCTGGCTCCTCCACCCAGCTTGTTTGTAAAGCAGCTTGAAGTTAAAGAGCTTTGGAGATGGAACATCCCCTGTCCATTCTTAAGTCCCTCTAGCCATCAGTGGCCGGTGGTGGAGGTGACAGGAGCGAGGCTGAGCAGTGCCGTGATGAGGGAAGAGGTTCCCGACTCCTTTGTAAGGGAGATTTCACATTGCACACACGGTGGCAGATTTGTTCTCTGGGCGATTGCTGGCAATCGGGGACTGTCGTTAGTAGGGTATTGATAACGGAATAGCAGTGGGCTTGGCTCGGAGCAAGAGGGTTGGTTGTGCTTTCAAACCATAGCCAGGCTCCTTGAGAAACAAAGTTTGGAAAACCTACTAAAGTAAGTTTCCTTTTTTTTTCTTTTTCTTTTCTTTTCTTCTTCCATGTGAATTCAACCCCACACAAGAGTGGCCAGATGTAAAATTGAGAAGATTTCAGGCTTTCTTCAGTTCTGGGCTGTGATGCCCATCTCAGCAAGGGGCCCAATTAGTGTATTTTTAATAAGTTTTTTGTCTCTCTTACAACTGTAAATAAGCAGAAGTATTGCAGTCTATAATAACTGCTCTTGGGGAGGAAAACATGTGCTGTTATCAAGAAATATGTTTCTGTGATCGTGTACAGAAAATCCTCAATCTGCTCAGTTTGCACACTAGTCCAAAATTTTTTAAAACAGGGGAGGGAGCTATTTCCCAGCAGGGTGTCTGCAGGGTTGAGCCAGGAGGGTTTCTTTCCGTTCTGTTGGAGGATGGGAGGCAGGCAGCTGGGTGGCTGGCGGCAGCTCTGATGTCCCCATTTCCGTGCTGGCAGCTACATTTGAGACCGTCCATCTCCCTCCACTGCAAGGACCTCATCATCACCGTGACTGCTGGGCTGCCTCTGGTCCCGCGTGTGCAGGGCCCAGTCCGTGTGCTGCTGGTGTGCCCGTTGCTGCTGGGACACTCCTGCAGAGTGGTGTGGACTCCTTGGGTTGTTGTTTCTTGGGGAGAAAACCCCGTGGAGGGTTGCTGTGAAAGGATAGTGTGGTTTTTTTAGAGTGGCAATTACCAGGCTACTAAAAAAAAAAAAGCCAACAATTTTTTTTTAATTGTTTCACACTGGTTCGTGTGTTTGGTTTTTTGTTTTTTTTTTTCCCCCAGCCCAGTTTACCTGTAGCTTTGCTTTTGCTCCTTCTCTACCGGTGCTGCTGTCCCTTGCATCTGCACGCCCTTTGTAATTTGTCTTTTTTCTCAATTCCTACCATGTGCTTTTTCTTCCTCTAGGGGCTGAGGTGAACGCGTCCCCGCTCTGGAACTTGGCTCAGGTGAAGATGGAGCCGCAGGAAAACGAGGAGGCCAATGTCCACGGCCATGGGGTCCTGGGCAGCGATGTCTTCGAGGAGCCGATGTCAGGCATGAGTGAAGCTGGGATGCCCCAGAGCCCCAACGGCTCCGAGAGCAGCTATGGGTCTCATTCTGCTGACAGTCTGATGGGATCCTCGCCCGTCTTCAACCAGCGTTGCAAGAAGAAGATGAAGAAGATGTGAAAAGGACGGTCTTGTTATTTAATCCTGATAGCGTGTAGTAGACTTGAAAGAAACCAAGAGAACACCTTGATGGCTACGATTCAAAAGCAGGGCAGGTCCTGGTGTACGAGGGACCTTGTATGAGATCATTACGAGATGTTTGCAGTGCAGTTCAGCTCCCCTCTGCGCTGGCTCCATCCTGACTCACGAGGCTGAAGATCACCCTGTACATTGGATGGTGTCATGGTTTGCTTTGGCATGTTCATGAGGAGGTTAGCAGTGGAAGGTAGTTGTGAGGAGATTTGCTAAATCGTAGAATCATTGAATAGTTGGGTTGAAGGGACGTTTTGAGGTCTCTAGTCCAGCCCCTGCTTGAAGGACAGTCCAGGGCCTTGTCCGGTTGAGTTTTGAGTATCTCCAAGGATGGTGTTGCCAAACCTCTTTGGGTGTTTTCCCTTATTTGATTTCCCTCATAACAAGTAAGAAAAAATATATTCTTACATCGGGTTGGAATTTCCAATGTTCCAACTTGTGTTCATTGCCTCTGTTCTGTCCTCGTTCATCTCCGAGAAGAGTCTGACTCTGTCTTCCCTAACCTGCCCATTGAGTGGTTGTGTACGATGAGATCCCTCTTTAGCCTTTTCTCTTCTTAAATCTGGAGAAACCAAGCTCCCTGAGCCTCTCCTCGTACGTCCTGGGCTCCAGCCCCCTAGCCAGCTTTGTGACCCCCACTGGGATTCCTGCAGCACCCTTCGTGTAAGGTGGGGCACAAAAGAGGGTGCAGTCCTCCAGATGTGGTCTCACAAGCACTTAATAGAAATAACAGCTGTCCTGGATGTGCTGGCTGCATTCTTGCCAACAAGACAGTCTCGTGTCAGGGTGTTTGACTGGTTGGGGAGCTGTCGCTGCTGCTGACCTCGCAGAGATGCCGTAGGGTGGCTTCACGGCGCCGTCAGCCAGCCCCTGTCTGGTTCCGTGGGCTTAGGTCTGTCCAGTGGCTGAAGGTCTTGCTAACTTCATCAGCCTCAAAGCACAAAATTCCTTTGTCACCAGGTTTCCTACATCGTTGATTTCTTTAACCTTTCTTTTGCTTCCAGTGTGCTTAAGAAAGCCCTTCATGTTTCTTACCCGTCTCAGCTCCAGCTGAACTCAGCTTTCCTGCGGGTCCGCGCACGCCCGGGCTGTGTCTCGGTGTCCCTGCTGGCCAGCCCATCCTCGCTGCCACCTCTGGGGACTTTCTCCTGCGTGTTTGGGCTCAGTCAGGAGTCCTTGGTCATCTGTGCTGCCCTTCCGCTCCTCGGAAAGCTCTGCACTACGGCGTGAGTGCTCTTCCTGTGCTCTCGCTGTTCACAGTTGTTACCGTGACAGCTTAGTCTGAAACAGAATCTGTTTTGCAGCTTGCTTTCATGGCTCAGCCGACTGATGGCTTTTATTTTTGCTCTGCACGATCCCCAGTTGATCACTCGTCTTTAACCTGGTTCATGAGTGTCTCCGAGCAGCTGGAACGGACGTGACTCGGGAACGAACAGCCGCTTAAACTGGCTTCATACTGGTAACCCGCTGGGATGTTTGGGGGAGATTTACCAAACCTCCCATTTCTCCTTGCAGCTGCAAGTGTATCTTTTGAAAGAAAGAGCTCCGGGCATGGTATTTTTGTTCCGGCCTCACATTCCCAGCCTTAGTTCTTTCTTCCTAACTGTATTTCTCTTCTGCTTTAGAGACGTGGAAGCCAAACATAAAATTCCTCAATGTGTGACCGCAGGGTTTTGTGGAGTTACATCGTCCGTCCCAGTTCGAAGGGTTTCTCCTGGGGGGTAAATTCGAGCTATTTGAAGCCTGGTCAGTGGCAGAACCGTGGACCAGCGTATCAGGAAATCTTTATTTTGATTCCCTCTGTTAGCCATGCTGCAATGTCCCTGTTTCCCGGCTGTCAAGAAGAGGATGATAGCGTTTGCCTCTTAGAAGGGTGTTTGGGATTCGGTTCCTGCTCCAGAGAGGCACTGTGGTCCTTCAGAGGACCTGTGAGAGCTGTGAGCTTTCCTCCGTTGGGGCAGGACTGCTGCTGTCTGGGGAGTTTTACCTGGACTCTGGGATGTTACTGACCCGGACGATGCTGGTTTGAAGCAAAACTCGTCGTGAAGAGGTGCAGCGCTCCTCTCCAGCTGCCCAGGTACGGGGCAGGCGGTTGGGCCGGCATCTTCTCGCTCAGCGTTAGGTACACGGCTGCGTTTGTTCCCCTGGGCCCCCTCTGCAGCTGAAGAGACATAGATGCTCCGTGGGTGCTTTGCCAAACTGTTGTGGTCAAGTTTTCTCGAGGCCAGGGCACCTAAGCAGAGTCCCTTGCGCTGTTTTCGGGAGCTGGAGGACCGAGCGGCTGCTGCCAGCATCGCTTGCTTATTTGCAGGATTTCAGGTGGGATAAAAATGAAAATCTTGTATTCTCCAGAGCGTTAAATACCGTGGAAATGCACCCTCGTGGATTCAGCTGGGGCATTGCCGCGAGAGAGAGGTGTCACTGATTTTCTTCGGGATGTGTGTTTACGCAGAGATGAGAAATACATCGGCGTCTCTTGGACATTTAAAACGGCAGCAGGGTAAAATCTGGGCTCCGGCTACGTTGCTTCTGACACCGGCGTGCTCGACGTTTCCCTTTAGGTGCGTGGAAGCTTTGCCATCTGGGCGAGCCCTTCCCCTCTGAACATTTCCCGTCCTTCGCTCCACAGTGGTCCTCCTCTTTCATCTTCCTCCCTTCCTCCAGAGGTGGGTGGATGGCACCTTGGAATATCGAGTGCCGGCCGTATCCCTGTCCAGCAGCAGAGGTGCCTTCAGTGATTTATTTTTTTTATGTCTGGGACCTTTGACACCCGTTTGGAGGGCGAGCTCTGTGAATTCCTCGGCTTTGGAAGTGTTCTGCGTGGGAATCGCCCAGGATGCGCTGCGTGTCGCGTGCCTCTTTCCCTCTAGCGATACCATTTTATTCCTTTTGAAGATTTTTCGCCGTGCAGACGGTGGCGTAACAGCTCCAGCGCCCAGCTCCGTGCCAGGCTGTGCCGCCTGGGGCTTTAATTCCATCCCTACTCGTTTGGGTACGCGTAATGCTGTGCGGAAAAGGAGATGGTTCCTGCATAGAAATGTCCAATTTAAAAAGAAAACGGGAAAACAGGATTAGGTAGAGCAGGTGAGACCGATCTGATGATGTGCTCAATTCTGAGACTGGCGCACGCGTTATATGTGAGGGATGTTTTACTTAAAATGTTTTTGTACATGGATGTGGGTGAAATCTGTGACTTTGCTGGTGTTTGTATGGAACAAAACCGCTTTTTTTTTTTCCTTGCTCTCTTGGAGAGAGTTTCTTTGTAATTTCTAAGAAAATAAAATTTTAAAAAAATTAGAAATAAAAGTCCTGAATGCGATGTGTTGATTTTTTTTGTTTGTTTTGAAGAATGGTGCTGTGAATGCAACACCGGGTCTTCACATTCTCTCTCCCCTCGCGTGGAAGCTGGAGCAGACCTTTTGCAGCCCTGAGGAAGGTACTGAGAGGGTCGGAAGCAACTTTTTTGTCCAAGTGAAAAATGTTCTGCTAAGATTATTTATCTCAGTTTTAGCCAAAGTTGTGTTTTTTTTTTTTTGTTTTTTTTTTTTTTTTTCTGGTGGAGGAAAGGAAGTTGGAACTCGGATGTGCTCTGAAGGAAGGGTGCTCTCTGCAAAGGGCAAGTGATGAGACTTCGGGGAGGTGACCCTCCATCCTTTGGTTAGGAGCATCACAGTCCCCTGGGCTAACCTGTTCCTTGGCCGTGGAGCCCCCCTGCCTGGGGGCGAGGGACGGGTGGGATACGGGATGGGAGGGATGGGCAGCCGGGGTAATCGGGGCTGTGAGCAGTGAGGAGCGAGAGCTGACGGCTCCGTCTGACTCTGGGCTGCTGCGGAGGCTGCTGAGAAAGGAGCAGCCGGTGGCTGGTGAGAACACTGACGCTCTCCTCAGCTGCTCCGCCTTGGTGCTGCTGGACGCACTGGTGGCCCAGCATGGAAGAGGGGCTGGATCCCAGCTCCAGAACAGAGCTCCTCCGTCCCTGGTGAGTGTTAATTTCAGAGTGCTTGGAGAAAGGTGGAAAGATGACAGTGTTTGCCAACACCAACACAAACAAACAAACAAGAAAAGCAGCCTATTTTTCTCCTTTTTTCCCTTTTCTCCTTTTTTCCCTTTTCTCCTTTTTTTCCCTTTTCTCCTTTTTTCCCTTTTCTCCTTTTTTCCCTTTTCTCCTTTTTTCCCTTTTCTCCTTTTTTCCCTTTTCTCCTTTTTTCCCTTTTCTCCTTTTTTCCCTTTTCCCCTTTTTCTCCTTTTCCTTTTCCCCCTTTCCCCTTGTCAGTACATTTCCCAAGCCTGGAGCAGCCGCAGGGTGTTTTTGCCGTTCCTGACTGTGCTGGAGGAGGCTCCGCGTGCCTGGTGCACGTGCTGCTGCAGCCGCTTGGAAGGCGGCGATGCTCCGTGGTTCACAGATCTGTTCCTTTCCATCTGCAGTGCCCAGCAGTAAATACACTTTAATGGTTGTGACCAGAGCAGTTGAACACTCTCCCTCTTCCCCCCGTCGTTCTCTTGACTCCTGCAGCACCGCATTTTGCTGTTATTGGAGGCGATACGTTGCACAGCCGTCCTGGATTTCTCCGGAAAGCAAGGAGGCCAGTTGCTGGGAACTCTCAAAGCCTAAAGACAGTGACACGGAGCAATCCTAAGGTGAAAAGCTCGAGTATCTAACCCCCTTCTAGGGCTTTGCTTTCTAAAGGAGCAGAGGCACGCCTTCCCTGCCCAGCGGCTGTGATGCTCGCGTTGAAAGCAGTGCCGTTGTGTTTGCGTTGTGGTCTGTGCCTTGGCTCACTGGGATCGCCGGTGTGCAGATCGCTCCCGACCCACGTTTCTCCAAACCTTGAAGCTCTGGAGCGATGGTCGCTCTGGACCCTGATCCTGTCCCTGGTGCACGCAGTCCCCTGCGGTTCCGCGCTTGCAAACCCAAGATGCGAAATCTCTCCCGTCACCCGATCTGTAGCGGAAAAGCTGGATCAAGCCGAGGACAAGACACGCAGAATTTTGGAAAAACAACAGCAGCAGGTCGTACGGTCCTTGAGGCTAATAGTCCTTGTTTTGCCAGTGGGCAGCAGGATGCCTTTATCTGGGAAATCCCTGTTTGAGTTAAAAACATTCATTATTGATAATGTTTCCACTAGCTGTGGGCTCTCTTGGATCTCCATCAGCAGGTGACGTTTCACTGTTCTGGCACAGGACAGCACGGGTCACTTCCATCCTGGTGGCACACGGAGTGTCACAGCCAGAGCTGATACCTGCTCATCCTGAGAAGGGATAAAGATGGATTTAAGAATTAATAAAATCACTGAGATTTTTTTTTTTCTGGGTGCTGGTGTCGTTCACTCGGGCGTCAAGAAAGGAATCTGAAACAACGACTCGTGGGAAGCTGCAGGGAGGCGTGCAGCTGCCTCCTTGGTCCCTCTCTTCCTGCTCCCAGCCTGGGGAGGGGAAATAAGATGCAGCTGGGGACGGCTGGGGGAGCTGGCACAAAGCGGGGATCAGACCTCCTGGTTCCTCCTCTGCCCGGGTCACCGATTTCCTCTGCGACTGCCAGCAGATGCCTTATCCTGAGCCAAAGCGGTGAGGTCGGAGTAAATCCCCGTCGCTGGAGAGGCTGAGGGACCCGGCTGTCCGTACTCCTGAGGAGTTCGGGACCATTTCACACCACCAGCAGCTCCACTAAACACACACCTTGTCCCCGCCGCTGGCCAAGGCTTTCGGTGGCGCTGACGGTGACACCGGCCACCGGGTGCTCCTCTGGGAGGATGCTGGCGGCGCGCATCCCAGCCCAGCCACGTGCGAGTCCTCTGGCTTAGCGCTGCCGTCGCTCCTCTGCTGCAAAGCAGGTGTTAGCTGGGAATAAACCCTAAAAGCTGCTTTCTGCCTGTTTGTTCCTCGTTAAAACGAGCGGGGCCCCCGTGGGCATGTGTTGCCTTAATATTCCGGTGCGGAGAAGTGCTGCGTTTCCATAACGAACGCTGCTGCAGGAAAGCAATCCCCACCTCGGATAAAAGGAGAAGATTACACTTGCCACTCGAGTTATGGTATTAGAACAACTGATTCTCTTTGTTTTCATTTAATTTTCCCTGTCAGCTGCTGCTGAACCTCCGCGTAACGTTCTCCGGAGATGTTAATTGCATTGCTCGTGGCTGCATCCCCCTAAGAAATGACAAACGTCCTCGCTCACAAATGAGATGTCTCTTTGCGTTCGAACACCGGGAAGGAAAGCTAATTGAAGGATGGCGGAGCCGCTGTTCCAGCGATGGAAGCTGGCGGATAGATTCAGGGACACGGTGTTTGGAATGGAGATCTGGGAGATATTTCATTTTCCCCTCGGCTGGTTTGCACGTGGGAAAAAAGGGCCACGGCTGCCCGTAGGGCACAGGGATAAAGGAACCCCCTTCAGTTTGGGGGGACAGTCACGGAGTTTGTGCCCAGCATTGAGGGGGACACAGCAACCTTCGGACAAAGACCAGAAGGTTTTTCTAAAGGAGGAAAGAGGAGGTGGATGACACGCAGAGAGACGGGGAGAGCACTGGACACGGGGTTCTGCAGGAAAGGGGGACGGAGGGAGAACGTTGGCGGTGCTCCAGCAGCCGGGCTGCTCGCCGGGCGGAAAGGTGAGCTGGGCAGGACAGAGCCCGCTCTCCTGGCAGAGGCGGCGGGGGAAATCCCCCCAGCGGGACCCAGCTCGTGCTGGAGCTGACCTGGGTGTGGGCATGGAGCTGTCAAGCCCAGGCTCCAGCCTGACAGCAACCAGCTCCCCTCCCTGCTGGATGGAGATGCAGCACCGGTGCTCGGCAGGGGTTGGTGATTCTCTCAGTCACCTCGGAGAAGAACAGACACCGGCACAGCGTGCATCCCTCTCGCAGGCAGCTCTCCCTTCCTGCCTTCTGACCCTGCACGGCCAGAGTGCACGGGCAAGGAGATCTATGCGAGCATCGGGGAGGCGGTGCAGCACCTTCCCCTCCCCTGCAGGTCGATGCCTGATGCTTTTTTCGGAGCTGGAGCTCTCCTCCCATGAGTTCAGGGTCCGTTGCTGCTTGTTCTCCGTTTTTCCCGGCCGGTTTGGGTGTGTTTCAAGCAGAAGCAGCTTTGCAGCGTTCAGGCAGCAGACGCGTTCCGACGGGCTCTGGGCTCCCCTGGGAAACGTGCAGCAATCCTCGGCCAGAGCCACGCTCATCGGTAGATGCTCGGAGGTGACATCCGTGTCCTAGCGTGTTGTTGTCACCTTGGTGCCCAGCTCACCCGCACCTGTGGGCTGCCCAAAGCCCGTTTCCATCTTCATCTTCCTTTCCCTGCGGCTCCAACAGCTTGTCAAACGGGAAATTCAAAGGAATTTAAAGCAACCTCGGTCCCCCTTGTGCCAAGAGTGGCACAGACCCTTGTGCAGAGCGGTGGCTAGTTGACGTGGAGGTTCGTTAGCCACCTTGTGCCAGCCGTCAGCCCGGGGGCTGAGGGGAGAGGGACGGCCGCACTGAGGTCTTCCTGCGGCAGCTGCGTGTTCAGCACACGACGAGAGAGTCCCCAGGAGCTCCCTGTTTGTCCCCTAACGCCGTCGGGCAACGGGCAGAGCTGCAGGAAAGCTCGTCCGTGGAACCCCAGGATGGTTTGGATTGGGAGGGACCTTCAAGATCATCCAGTTCCAACCCCTGCCGTGGGCAGGGACACCTCCCACCGGACAGGGGAGGTGGCTCTGGCTGCCCGCGTCCCTCAGGACACATCTCCTCGGGCACCAAAAGCACTCAGCATCTCCCAGCACAGCCTGGGACACGGGTTCACCTGTGCTGAGCATCCTCCTCCCTAAGTGGTCCTACTGCAGCCGGGGTAAATTCCTGCCTAGGGGAGGATGCTGGGCAGCAGCTGGTCCTCAGGAGCTGAGTTAAAATCCAGCAGCAACCTGATTTCCATAAAAATGGAGATGAGTCAGAGAGGGGGGAGCCATCTCTGAGTATAACCGAGCAATTAGCTCAAAGCCATTACTGTAATGGCTGGAAAGACTGTTTTTTTCTTTTATTATTGTCATTACTGAAATGCATTAGCGATATTTTTTTTCTAAAAATGTAAATAAACACAACACAATCCTTTCTGTCTGCCAGAGCACGAAGTAACCCCACGTCAGCCGTACGTGCGGAGCCGTCTGTGGAGGCTCTTGGCCACCAACACAGCCCAGTGCAGAGGAATGGGAACGGAGGGGTTACCAGGGAGCACTGGGAGGCAGCTGGGGTTAGATACCAACCCAAATATTTGCTCAGACCGAAAGCTGGACTTTGAGAACGATTTCTAGGAACGCCTCCCTGGCGCTGCCCACCTTCCTCGTCTTGACCCGTGCTGATGCTCCTCTGCCTCCCAGGGGCCCTTTGGAGGATGCCTGGCTCAGGGGTGGGACTCGTGGGTCCCATCATCGTGTGGCAGCACTGGGGGCTTCCAGGTGGTGCGGGGAACGGGTGTCGAGGGCAGTGGAAGTTGTCTGTCAGTCTCAGGGTACCCTTGGGCAGCCTTGGGTCAAAGGGAGTTTTGAGTCCCATCTCAAAATGGGACACCATGAGTGCATCAGATGAAGATCCACTTCATTGGATCTTGCTCTTGCAGCTGGGTGGTTAAATTACATGGTCAAGGGTTTCACGCCCTGCTGTGGGAAACGTGATGGAAGTCAAAAGGTTTGGTTTCGTTCCAGCTGGGAGTATGTGGAGGACTTCTCCATGGAGAAGTCCGAGTGGAAGGGGCTTGGTTCTTAGGTTGCTTTTCTCTCCATCTTCTTTTCACCCTTGAAACACGAAAACACAGCTAACGAAAGTGGAAACCCCCACTCACACACCGTGAGTTGTTCTGTCTGGATGCTGGACTTGATGATCCTTGAGGTCTTCTCCAACCTTAATGATTCCATGGTGCCACCATCACCGCCCTGATGTAAAGATCAGCGAGCCACGTAATTCAGCCCGTAAGCGTGATTACAGTCACCTTCTCCCGGTGCTGGCAGAGCCTAGGACAGCCAGGAGAAATGTTCTTTTGGTGAGCTGGGTTCCATGCTTTCTAGGTTCCAAGAATCATTTCTTCAGTTATAAATC
>WKFP01014699.1:269824-288227 GCA_011057875.1 Pterocles orientalis
TCCTCCTTCTGGGAGACCACGCCAATGGTGACAGTGACTCTGGCAGGGGGAGACCTGGCTCTGCCTCTCCTGGGAGCAGAAGCAGGAGGGAAACCAGCTGATGGGAGAGATGCTGACGCCTGGTGCAGTGGCATCCTCCTCTGCTGTGTGACTTGGGAAACTGGTCCCTGGTCCCTCCTGTTGTTCACGTTCACTCCAGCTCTGCTCCCTTTCCTTCTCTCCTGGGCTTTACACCCCAGCCTGCAGACAAAAAATTCCGTTTCTGAATTTCGGTTTGTTTGAGCAACCTGGGCTAGTGGGAGGTGTCCCTGCCCATGGCAGTGGGTGGCACTGGATGGGCTTTAAGGTCCTTTCCAACCCAAACCATCCTGTGATTCTGTGATGCTGTATAACCTGCCTGTGTGTCACACCTCCTCCCAGGCACGGTCCAAAGCGGTGGTACAGGGCTGACCCAATCCCGAAGGGTGGAACTGCCTTCCTTGCTTTCTCATCTCCTCAGCAACCGTTTAGCTCACGGGCTTAAAAAACGAAACAAAATTCTTGTGGTGCTATCGCGATGTTTAGGCTGGAGATTAGAAAAAATTTGTTCAGTGCAAGAGTGATGAGGCATTGGAACAGGCTGCCCAGGGCAGTGGTGGAGTCACCATCCCTGGAGGGGTTCAGGAAACGTGTCGATGTGGTGCTTGGGGACATGGGTTAGTGGGTTGGGTGGGGTTGGGTTGATGGTTGGACTTGATGATCCTTGAGGTCTTTTCCAACCTTACTGATTCGATGATTCTAGGATTCTGAGAATCTCCTGTGCAGTGCTTCGTACAGCGCTGAGCAGCACCCGGGTATCCCGCCCGTGGCCAGCCCCTCGGGGGTCTCTGCGCTGTGGTGTGACCCCTAACACATCCCTCTGCAAGGAACCACCTCCCGCTGCCTCTGCAGTGCTGGGAGGAGGTCCTGGCCTTTTCCCTTCGTGTCAGTGGGACAGAGTAGGATGAGAACTTCACTCTCTTTCTCCCCAAGACTTGTCTCATCATGAAATACACAGGAAGAAGTTTATGAAGCTCCTGAAAAAATACCTCCCTCCCTCATTTTTTCCTTCCCACCATTTTTAAACCATCTGCAGAAGAAATATCTTCAGAAATAGCTTCTGCATCGGTGCGGGCGGATTTCTCTGTGTCTTGAAAAATGGAACGATGCTTTCCTATAGCTATTGATTGTCACTCCCCATCTCTGCCGTCCTCCTAACTTCGAATCAATGTGTGCTTGACCAAGCTCTTCGATGTCACCTTATGACACAAGGACAACTTTTCTCCTTAAAGGTCATTTATCGCTGTCTCTTTCTGAGGTCAGTGGAAGTCACTGCGCTCTGGCTCCCCCAAAAATAATCTATCTAATGGAGGAAATGATGAGGCAGTATTTTGTCTGGCAGTCTTTTCAAACAAGTTCTCAGAAACGTCAAGAAAAAAACCTGATAGGCTTGGACAGAGAGGGGGGAATTCAGGGTGCTGCAAGAGTCGAGTCTGAAAGCAGTCAAGGGAAAGCTCAGAGTTTGTATTCTGGGAACGTCCCCTCTTCCTGCGTCTATTTACAGATATTTTCTGCTGCTACTGAGAGGGGGGGGGAAATTAATAACAACCCAAGCAGGCTCCCGGGTGGTGGATGGCCGTGAGTCTGAGCTGGAAGGATAATTTATCTCCTCCGCCACTTCGAAGCCTTTTAGCCTGGGGGAGATCCCTTGTCTAAGGAAATTAATGGGACGTGTCTGCAGTCTGGGCACTTCCCCTGAATTTTGCCTCACTTAGAAGCTGCCAGGTATCCGTTCACCTCCCATCGTCGCACGCGCCACCACCTCGGGCAGAACAGAACCTCGAGGGCAGGACGAGCCTCCCGCCGGCTGTGCTGCCGCTGGACCACCTGCAGCCGAACCATTGAACGCGGCGAGTCGGTGACAGGTTCTTCTCCAGCTTCTTCTGTTTTTAAGCGCGGAGCTATGACGCCACAGAAAACCTACCAACAGCAGACAGCGAGAAGGCAGGAGAGCGTACCTGGGAAAGGGTCGGACTTTTTTTTGCTGTACCTGCTGCTGGCTTGGGAGAGTCTGGAGCTGGAAATGATGTATCAGCCGTAAATCCGTGATGCCAAGTTAAAGTATCCTCTGCACCTTTCCCAAAGAAACTTACAACCTGCACATCAGACACCAAGAAAATGAGAAACTCAGCTGTCGGCATCCGCGTGAGTTAGTGGGTTGGGTGGGGTTGGGTTGATGGTTGGAGTTGACGATCCTTGAGGTCTTTTCCAACCTTCACGATTCTGTGAAAGCACGGGATCACTGCGGGAACCCCCTGCCCTGGGGGAGCTGCCCTGGGCAGCGGGCAGGATAAACGTGACCGGGCATCCCCAGGAGGACAAGATATTGAAGAAATCAGTGCAGAGAGCAGTCCCACTTCACTGCAGGTCTAATGGGGAATGATGCCGCGTTTAATTGACCAAGAGGACATGGAGGAAAGTGGTGACCGGCAGTGTAAGCTACCACAGACGGCTAGAGTGTGATTTCCTCCTGTTTCTCCTGCTACAAGAATGCCCCAGTCATTTGGATATGCTTACCTTTGTTGTCTGTTCATTTTCTCTGCAGCCTTCTTTTCCCTTCCCACACCCAGCTGCATCCAATTTCCATCGCTTTCCTTTGGAGAGGATGCTCTGACTTTATACAGGTTTGGCTGTACGTGGCTCTGAGATGGCACGACAGCACCAGCAACGTGACGGTGGTGTGCGCAGGCACGGATGCTGTGTTAGCGGATAACCAGCAGCCCCACTTCACCTTCAGTAGATGCACATTTGTTGTGTAGAGCTGTGTGCTTGTTTGCTGCGTGCTCGTGCCCTCTCGGCTCTGGGAGCTTCCAGGAGGCAGCTGCGTTCGCGCGACAACCTTGTTCCCAGGGAAGAACAAAGTGCTCGTGCAGAAGTGCTGGCCCTCGGGCTGTCGGGTGAGGGAGTTTTTGCTTTTCTCACGGAGGCTGCCCTGAGTTCAGTACTGAGAAAGCCAAACTCAGAGTAGCAGGAGCCTGATATTTTTCTGCCCATATTTTATTTATTTCTTTTTTTTAAAAGGGACCTCAAGCTGGTATGCTCCTCTCCACCGGTGAAAAACAAAATGACACTGATAGCAGGCTTCTGTTAGCTTCAGGAGGAGCTGGATGCCCTTAGATGCTGTGGGGTAGCCAGGGGAGCACCTGAGCCTGGAGCATCCTCCTCCCTCTGAGACACACCGGCTGCAGGAGGGGCTGTGCTGCTCTGCTGTGCCTCGGCCCTTCGGTAAAGGTAGGTGGCCCCATTCACGTATAGAAATCTAGAAATTCCCTTCCCCTGTGTCATGCTTTTGCCCCGATGTTGGAGACTGAGATGTGTCTGGGGCAGGCTGTGACCCCCCTGCTGCCCAAACCTTGCTGTGCAAACCCAATATAAAACCCTGCACAGACAGGTCAAAAAGTCCACCTTGCTCAAACGGACTTTCCTTCACTCTTTTCTCCTTCGATCCTTTCTTTTAGGTGGACTTTCAACGTCACTGTTCCCATGGAATTCTGTGCGTGCTGCTTTGGAACACGAGACTGGGGGTGGTGGTGGCAACGGAGCTTGGAGAGAGCCTCTGCTTTCCAGAAGCACCCCATGGAGATGTTTGGGACCTAATGCCTGTGAGCGGTAAGCTGGCTCAGTTATGGTCCTTCCTGGTAAATGGTGAGCTGTGTTCTGGGAAAAGCCCAAGGGCATGGCAGGAAAGCCAAGAGGCAAAGTCCTCCCTGTAGACACACACCAGGGCTGTCCTACGGTGGAGATGAGTGGTACCCCCGGGTGCCCTTGTTCCCCTGGGTCTCCTCATACTCCTGTTGCACCCCTCAAGCTCTGCACCTCGCCAGGAGCCACAGAGCCCTTGTTTCGGTCCGTGATGCTCCTTAGGTGGGTTAATTTCCTGTCCTTCACTGCCACTAATTCGTGTTTGCGTGTGGTGATGGATGGGTGGGAGCCTCTCTCCAAGTGAACAGCGTGGGATGACTGGGACCTCTCCCTCTCCTCTGCCACAGCCCTGGCTCACACCCCGTCACCTGCTCTGTCAGGAGCCACGTTTTTCCCCATGTGCAGGATATTCTCGCTGACCCACACCTATATAATCCCCTGGCTGGCTGACTGCAGTCGGCGTGCTGCCGGCTCTCCGGGAACAGCAGGAGGGAGGTGTTGGTCGAGCTGTTTGCCCAGACCGTGAGAGCCCTCTGAGCTCCCCAGACAACATGGACCATCACTCCAAGTCTAGGTGATGATTTTTGTCTGCATGTTTTTTTATGTTTTGGCTCCTGGGTACCTGCAGATTTTGGCAGTCGAAGCCACAGGGCTCCAGAAGCTGTTCTCTGGATGGTGCGTTCCCCTGGATCTCGAACTGTCTGGATGGGACCATCTGTAAGGATGCTGGCAGGGGTATCTTGGCTACGTGTGACCCGAGTGGGTACCCAGCTTGATTCTGAAGAGGTTTCTCCGGGGACCTGCAATGTGTTTCCTATGGCTCCTACTCTGCCTGCTGCAAGTGTCTCTAAGCTGCCGTCTACAAGTGATGTTTCACCGTTTATTACCGCGAGCGTACCCAGAGTATAAAGAAAAAAAAGTGCATTAGCTGAACAGCAAGGGAACAGCAAAGATCTGAGAACCTTGCTGCCTGCTGTCCCCTGCTCGGCGTGAGTCACCATCTGGAGCCAGCGGGAGCCTGTTCCAGGAGAGAGCCATCTCGCAGCAAAGGATGATGAGACAGGGTCAGGGCGTGCGTCACTTTTGTAACATCTCCTGGTACTCTCCAGCTTTGCAGCAGCCAGGAAAACAAATTGCCTCTGGGCACAGCAAAGGTCAGGGTTGCCATCAGCTGAGCAAAATCATTGCTGCTAATCGTCCCGTCGACATTTCCCTCGGCAGCAGCTGCTGTCAGCACAAGGTGCTTTCGTTAGCCGCGGGCTGGGCTTCCCTGGGAACATTTTTGTGTTTCATTTCGGGGAGAGGCACTTCTCACCCATCATGTTCCTGCCAAACTGCTCCCTACAAACAGGGGGAGAGGGGCGCAGAGGGATAACACGCGGTACAGTAGGTGTTGGAAGTGGCCAGGTGTGCCATCGCTTGCAGGGTGGCAGGATGGAAACCCAGCGGGTCCCAACAATCCTTTCCTTCTACAGCTGTCCCTCTCGCTGGTGCAACCCAGAGGAGTTCCTGTTCCAGGCTGCCCAGGGAGGGGGTGGATGCCCCATCCCTGGAAACATTCAAGCTCAGGTTGGACGGGGCTCTGGGCAACCTCATCTAGTGGAAGGTGTCCCTGCTCACTGCAGGGGGTTGGACTGGATGAGCTCCATGGTCCCTTCCAACCCAAACCGTTCTGTGATCCTATGAGTTCACACCTCAGAGCGGGGCTTTCTTGGAAGTGAGATTTTACTTTTCAAAATTCAAGAATCATTTTGTTATTTCTGCAAAACCGGGTGTTTGAAGCCTGGCTGTTTCCCCTTGGTCGTCACCGCCTTGCTTTTTTCACTCGCAGCCGGACCAGGGGGCTGAGAGGAGCACAAGGAGGGGCAGCTGGGAGGAAAGCCGGACACGCGCTACCCCAGCCCTGCTTTGCCCATCGCGGATGTCTTACGGAGAGCTGATCTCCTTAGCTGCCGTGTTGCAAAAAGCCAGCGAGGATTTCTGGGTACTTCACATGCCTTTCTAACCTTAGCATCGCCGACTGCTTGGGTTTTTAATTAGAATAAAAATCTGTTAATGCAGAATGTGCCACGTATAACACAACAGTGAGTTGCCCTGAGCACATGGAGCTCAGGCTCCTTGCTGGCTCCTGAGTTGTTTCTTCAGCCATGCCAAGACCGCTCACCCCAATTGCCATGGCTACAACATTTTTTTTTTTGGCTTAACTTTCAAAACTGTCTCTTAGGGAGCTGTCTGTGTTGCCCAGAAGGAAAGCAGCCGGGCTGCATAAAATCGGAGAGATCTCAGCATTCTGAGATCAGTGGGTTTTGTAAGAGAGGTGTTCGGGTAACACAGGGATAAAAGTCAGGAAGGGGTTCTGAGACGAGCCAAAGGGGTGATTAGAGAAAATAGCCCCTCTGGGAGCTTAAGCGGTTTTTTTTTTTCCTTTTTTTTTTTTTTTTTTCCCCCAAGGGAAAGGTTAGCATGTGTCTCTAGCAGTCTGGCCACAGCGTTAATTTAATTTTCAGTCTCTGCAGTTCAGATATCCGCACAGGTGCCTGTCCCTGAACTGACCCACACTGGAGGAGGGTCTATTGCTCATCCCAGCCATAAATGTGGCTCAAAGAGATGCTCACCTGCGGTCTGGTCCAGCTTCCGTTGGGTGTTCGGTCCACAAGGCAAAACGAGTCAACGACTAGGAATTAAAGCTGGCCAGGCTGGTGCTGGAAATATTAAGCTGGTTTATTACAATGAGAGTAATTAAAAACTGGAATGATGCATGACAAACACAGGTAGGAAATGGTGCAGCAGCCTGGACCATCTGAATGTGTCCACAGAGAACAGGGGACAGGACTGGGAAAAGGTTTTTTTTCAGTATTTTGGGAGCTGAGATGAATCAGATTCTCGTGCATGCTGGGAGGCACGTCCTGCCCCAGCAGCTCCAGGCTGGAGGGAGTGCACTGGTTCTGATGGTCTCTCTGTGCCTTCCTCCTGCACGACACGTGGGCTGAAACGCAGAATCTGACCTGGGGAAATGTGCGATAATAGTCAAAATCGTCAGAACCGCAAGAAATCCTGCTCATAGATCAGCAAGAGCAAAGATCAAACCTGAGAAAAGTTTCACTCTGGGTGTGAAACAAGAGAAAAGAGCTGGGGCCAGGCACTGGACCAGTCACCAGAGAGCAGCGGGAGCAGCAGTGGTACCCCTTCCCTCTGGCATCAGACACGAGCTCCTCTCCTCTTTCAAGCTGAGAATTTGCATCTTGTCTCTGATCAGCCCTCAAAGGCAGCCTCTTCTCCTGCTGCTGGTTAAGGCACTCAGCAAATCCTTTGTTCCATGTTGCTCTTTGCATTTTTTGGGAGGACTCCATGTAAACACACACAAACAGCTCATTATCCTCTGCCAGGGCTCTCGTTAGAGCTCCCCTTTGTGCAGCCTGCAGGAAGGCTGGACTGCTGGATTTGCAGAGGTCTTCCACCTCTCGCACTGACCGGCATTATCTCATTATTTCCTTGTGCTCCCTTGGGCTTGACCTGCTGTTTGCTGTCTCGGGTAGCTTGGAAAAACCTCCACGCCCAACATAAGAAGCTTTCAGAACGCTGTAGTGAATTATTGATTGCATACCGTGTGTGTACATATATCCAAATATATAGATATATGTCTTAATCTATGCAGATACATAGAGTCTCTTTTGCTCGTGCTGTTGGGTAAATGCTCTGATCCTGAAAATGCACAAAGAAAAAGAAAAAGAAAAAGAAAAAGAAAAAGAAAAAGAAAAAGAAAAAGAAAAAGAAAAAGAAAAAGAAAAAGAAAAAGAAAAAGAAAAAGAAAAAGGAAAAAGAAAAAGAAAAAGAAAAAGAAAAAGAAAGCCTGGTGCAGCACTGCACCTCACAGATCCCAGACTAACTCTGTTACCTGGAGTCCCTTTGCACGTGTGCTGTCTCCTTTCAGCCTTCTTCTCCCAGATGGGTTTTTTTCCCCTTTCCAGGGCTCAGTACGCTTCCAGCTCAGGCTGCTGACTTGCACCCTTCCCTCCTCGCAGAGCCTGCTGATCTGCCAGACATCCTACCCAATATTTTACCTTCTGGGGCATTTATCATTCTGTCCAACACCATCTGCTGCAGACAATTAACTTGTCTATGCTGGTGTGTTCTTTGTGGGCCCCTTTGGCTGTCACGTTCAAACACAAGTGATACTGGACCGGAGCTGTGCTGGTGCAGCTCCTCGTGGCTCCATCTTCTTCCTGGACCCAGCTCTTGGTAGAAAAACTTCTGTGGACCAGCGGAGATGCAGGGAATGGGGAACCGCCACCTGAAGGCAGAGACTCAAGCTTCACTGGGTGCTAACCCCGTGCTTGAGGCTGTACGTGATGGAGAAGCTCCAGTGGCTCTCCCCATGAAGGGCCCAGGGCAGCGGTGGCGTTGGCACTGACATTGTCTTTCCTCTTGGTTGCCACCAGCGTTCCATCGCGGGGACAAAAGGCTTCAGTTTCAGAAGCAAAGGGAAACATTTTCTGCACTTGTCTGTTCTTGTTACAGCCTTAAAGTTGTCAGAGGAGGAGATTAAGGCTGTGTCGCTTCTGGTTTTTATTGCCGTCTTTGCCAAGAAAATCAGTCGTCACAAAATCTCCAGGCCTGATCTCTTCTCGTTAGGTGCTCTTCGCAGCCCAGGCTTAGAGGACTTGCAACGAGCAGAGACGAGGATGCAGAACGAGGACGTTCCCACCAATGGCAATTCCAACTCGTGACCCCGCTGGAGCTCAGAGTTTGTACCGAGTGGGAAAGGGGGGACATCAACTCCGGGTTTGGGACCTACACTAATTTTCATTTTACTGATGCTCTTCTGGCTGTGTGCTGTTTTGACTTAGTGTCAGGGCTTTGAAAGTAAAAGGTTAAAACCCACTAGTTTCATAGAATCCCAGGATGGTTTGGGTTGGAAAGGACCTTAAAGATCATCCAGTGCCATCCCCTGCCATGGGCAGGGACACCTCCCACTAGCCCAGGTTGCCCAAAGCCTCATCTAGTTTCCTGCTGGATCTTCAAGTCCAACAGGCTGAAGTTTAGGGCATTTCATCCATCAAAGGATTTTTTTTTTTGAGTTTGTCCATATTGATTGTCTGACCATCAATACATTGTAAGGGAAGGAAGATATTAGATTTAAGGTTTACTTAAGGGTGGAGAACAACAGAAAGGTGAAAAGCCACTTAATTTTTTAGCCTTTGCAAGCGTCATCCCTTGTTCTTGGTGCATGTTCTGAAGAAGATGCGACATGAAACTGGACTGGTCATTTTGTGCTTTTCAGAGCTCCGGTCCTCAGCCTGGGATTTGTAATTTTGGAAGAAGCACCAAGATTGCAAAGTATCACTTGGGTCTTTCAGACACAAATGTTCATCCCAGTCCATTGGAATCGAGATCCATCAATAAACCTTGTTAATTGCCCTTTCATTTTCAATTTAGTTTCTACATTAACTACAGTCTTGGATATAACAGCAGCATCGGTACCGCCAGCTGAAATTCTGTAATCCTTAAACTCCTGCTAACGATGGTCGTGTGTGCCAGAGGCTAACGAGCAGAAATCCAGAATCCTTCAAAGCTTGTTTTTCTGTCCCTTTGTTGGGAGTAGTGACACCATTACGAGCTGAAAGCATGAAAGAGGCGACACCAGCTGCTCTGCAGCATCTCACTATCCATCAGATGTGTAATTAACAGTGTTTGATGGATGGCAGCGAGAACCACAGGAAATCTGACAACAAACCCACGGTTTGGTGTTTATTGACCCTTCTGTCTCCTCCCCAAGTCCCCCATCCCTAATTAAACCCAAAAATGGCACCTCGGTGGTTGGTAACTTCACTGAATACCCCGCCCTTGATAGGAATTCGGAACTGGGAGAAGTAAAATCAATTTTACCCCCCAAAACAAGTATTTTTGAAAGACCTTTAGTCAGAATGGTTGGCTGTGGGGTTCAGCAAGTGAGTACCAATCTGCAGCAGACACATCCCTCACTGTTGCCTGCACACGTATGGAGATGTTCCAAGACGTCAAGAAACACCGAGAGGTCTCCTGCCCAGCGGGAAGAAACGTTCCCCAGACTTTAACAGGGTCTCTAAGTTTTGTGATGGATGAACACAGACGACAGAGCTCGTTCTCGTTACCTGTGGCCATGCCAGAGGTGAACATCCCTGCTAGCCTCCATCCTCCTTCCAGCTCAGTGTGCCGTGGGATCTCCAGTTAGGCAACATCTCCTCTGCTTTTTCAAAACCTTGTTTCAAATTACAGTGCAGCCTAAAAAAACTGAAATAGCTGTTAGCTGCACCAAAATAAGTTTGTTTTTTCTTTTTTTTCACAATTTGTGCACACACTTATGTCCTTACTTTCAACCTGAGATTTTGTAATCTGTTAGTTTTGCAGGAGGGTATTATTGTATTTTTTCTGACTTCCAGCTTCAGATACCAGGGAGCAGCCTCGGGACTTAATATGGAGAAAAAGGTCCCGAGAAGTGAAGGGCGAGAGGTCCTTCCTAGCATCTGAAACCCCGTCTGGTGGTCCCAGGAGGGTGTTCTCTCTCTGCTGACGCAGCTTTGGCACGGGCAGGACTGCAGTATGAACACAAAGGGGAGCAGAAATGTTTCAAAGAGCAAGCCAGGAGTGCTTCAGAGCCTGAGACTTCTTTTCATTTCCTTTGATTAACGTCTTCATTGCACTGAAGCAATCAATACGTCAGTTTGGGGGGAAAAGAAGGAGAATTTTCCTTTCAAAAAGAGTTAGGAATGAATGATGACAAGCTCAGAGCGATTGATCCGACAGAAGGAACTTCCATCTTCCTCTAAATGTCGTCTCGCTTCGTTGAGAACAAAGTGATATTCATGCACATAATTAATAAAGTTAATAAAACTCAGTGCCATTCTTAATATCAGAAACAACTTATTTCTAGAGGTGACATTCTGTTCCTCCTGGTGCAGGTACTCAGCTGATACACCCAATTGTAAGTTAACCAACGATGAGCGGGGCAGTCGTACGGTGAGGCGGTTATATACATTGATGGGGGAGGCTATAGATACACGGAAAGGCAGAGAGCCATCAGCTGGAGCCTGAATCACACACACAGAGGCACACAAGGACAAAATTCAAAAGAAAAGGGTCGGGGATGATATTGCTTTTCCAAATGAAATTAATGTTAGCGTGCATGGTTATAAAATGGAAATGGTGATGTTGACCAGGTAAAGCTCGTGTCCTAGGACCAGGTGTGTTTTTCCTGAATTTAATAAAGTCCCCAGAGCACCAGCAGCTCACGGAGAGCCGCTTGTAAGCGCTGCACAATTTGCAGCCTTCCTAATCAGACTGGCAAAGGGCCACGGCGCTAATCCTCCCGGAGAGCCCTGCTCCAGCCTCAGCCAGCTCCCCTTGGAAAATTGCAGTTCTCCAGCAAAATAAGAAGGGTAACGGATCCCAGCTGGGGATGAACTCAGCTGGGATGAGAAGAGTATCTGAGAGACAGAGCCTCCTCCACCAAGCGCTTTGCTGTCTGCTCAGCTTCCAGAGGAACATCAGCTCCTGCTGTGCAGAGACCACGGAGCGCTCCACCACCCAGCACCAAGCCCAAGGGGCTTCTCTGCTCCTCTCTCTGCTCTGCCGGATACTCAAAACCAGCTCCAGAGAGGAGGAGAGGGAGCAGCCATGCAAATCAGGCTGATTGATATGCTGATGCAATCAGCCACAATCACGAAATCCACTTAGCCTGGGTGAAGACTCCAGCTACTTCGTTCAATTACGCAATTATCATATTCCATTTAATCCCCAAATCAATTCCCGTATTTAGAATTATTTAAGATGCTTCGGCAATTATACCCAATTAGGTTCTACGGGTAAAGTAAATAAATGATGAGACGTGCCAATCAGGGGGCTGCCGTGGCAGCTGAAGGAAAAGGAGCCCCTCGGTCCTCCCGTGCCCCTCGCCCAGAGCTCAGCCTTTGCCGGTGCTGTAACCGCAGGTGGGTTACCGGCGCCCGAGGCAGCCACGGCCAGCATCCCTGCTGGCAGCCGTTCTCCTTCTAGCTCAGCACACCTTGGCTTCAGGTGAGGATGCAAATGACTGGATGTCACAAAGCTGTTTGTTGTCATTTCTGCGAGATGAAAACCGCACAAGGCTGGATCTGGTGTTAACCATTCGGCGGTTTCACGGCGGTGCTGCCTCAACCAGGTAGCGGCTGCTCTTTTTGTCGGATCACTTGGCTGCTTCATTTCCCTGCTTAGTGCTTATAAAAGGCTCTGGAGAGAGAAAACAGTGGAGGCAAGCCTCTGATCCTCTGATTTTCCCACCATCAGGAACCTCCTGCCTGGAGAGGGGGGGTTCGGGCTGGTTTCAGAAGAATGGGGACAAGCCAAACCACACTGTCCAAGTGTGGAAAAAGCTCCTGGGGCAACAGAGGGAGGTTTCCCCGTCCATGACAGCATCCCCTCCAGCCTTGTACCATCTTCTTTCCCTCAGCCAGCCTGGGCTGCTCCAGGGTCTCCCAGTTCACTCCTGGCTCCACGCAGCCTGTCGCCATCGGGAACGTGCTTCGCTATAGGATGAGCCACTGGTTTGGAAAATATCAACACTTCTTTTTGGCCATTTTGTTTAGCTCTTGTAGCTTTTACCTTACATCAGCTTGGATATCTGGCTTTCAGGCACAGAAAATGATTTCTTTAGTGCCACCCCACGCTGCCTTACAGAGGAACGGGTTTTAAAGCAGGGACCTGTGATGCCAAACAGAGCTTTCTGCTGCCTGGGCTGAAGGGTAATTCCTGTGGAGGTTAGCGTGAGCAGACTGTTATCTCCCAGGCAGTATAAAAGAAACACAACAGGGCATACAAAACTGTGACATTTCCATTCAAAAGAACCTTTCTTTAAAAACAAAGGCTATTTTATCACCCGTCCCCTCCATTGCGCTGAAAAACATCAGACCCAAGTGACCATAAGAACATACTCACCTGCAGTACTGCTGCGAGAGGGTTACTGCAGAGCACCGTGCAATTAGTACCTGCACTAATTGCAGTAATGAGTTAGATTTGGCACAGCTGCTGCAGCCGGTGGGTTTATAGTCACTGTGAGGTGCCGTGGCTGGTGCTCAGCCAGGGATGGGTGCTGGGAGCAGAGGCTGCCTGCAGTGCTTTTGGATTCATCCCATGTACACAAAGATGCACTTGTTGGTTTTTTTTTTGTTGTTGTGGTTGGTTTTTTTGCCCTTTTTTTTTTTTTTTGGTGCATGTATTTTCCCTGGAAAAAAGCAAAAGAAGCCTGAAACTCTTCATTTGGGCTGGTAAAGGTCAGGAGTGACTCGTAGGGCTCAGTGGGGTAAGTGATATCAGCAATCAGCCCCTTTGTGCACTGCCCAGAGCGTGTAATTAGACAGCTGAGGTGAGCAGGCAATTGCTTTTAATCTGTATTCCTGTAGTTTGAAGTGTTAGTGTGGGGTGGATTGTCTTTCACTCTCAGCCTTTCCATTTGTCTTCCTGCTGGATGTTGAGAAATGTGTCCCAAATGGGATGCTCTGCCTGCAGCAGGGTGGGGTCCCCGGTCCCACCGTCCCCCAGTTCCCCCCAGAGCTCCCGCAGTGCACAGCTGGCTCCTTGCCAGCAGCCCCATGCAAAGGCTCCATCCTGGAAGTTCAAACCCAAGTGGAGGTTCCTTCAGCTCCTGAGTTTAGTGCAGGATTTGCAAGAAAATCTATTTTTCTGAGGTCTTTGGAGCAATCTCTTTGAGCTAGCAGAGAATGGGGTTGGGGATGAGAAAGCAAAGGATCCGGGTGCTTGAGGGTATGATGGTGTCTTGCCCTTCGCAGCTGGTCCTCTGCAGCCTGACCCGTGACAGGACAGGGAATGGGGATGCTGCCTGTCCACCTCTTGTGGCTTTTGTTGAGCGTTAACCCAACAGCATGGGGCAAGCCGCAGGTTTGCTAAACGAGAGATTTTTCAAAAGAAAATGTTGACTCCTCAAGGGACAAACAGGAAAAAGAAGTCGGGAAGAAGTTAAGGAAAGTTTTCAGACGCCACCGAGAATCAGAAGGTTGCAGTCAAGATCCTCCTGGAGAAATGCTGAACTCCTGTTCCCAGACCGTGGGGGAAAACCCTCTAAAAAAAAAATCCTCTGACCCCGCCAGCCATGCGCTGAGTTCTGGTGTACATCTGACTGCGGTCCAGCGGGCCACCGAACGGTGGCAATCTGCATCATGGATTTTGGGAAACAAACAAGCAAGTTTTGGGGCGTGACATTCACCTCCAGAGGTCCACATCTCCCAAAGCAGGCAGCTGGAGTTGGAAGGACTTTAGTGGTTTTTTGGGTCGTGGAGGATGCTGGACATTGTGGGTGATGTGCTGAGAAGTACATCACGCACTCGTCTACGTCCTGGGGATGATGCTGCAGTCACTCTGGTGTAGTTATTAAGAACCAGCCCAAATGATATTAGTAGAAGTAAAACATTGCTGCTCAATGCTACTGCGCCGTTAGAAAAGCATCGATAATGGCAGGGTGGCATTACGTAGAGAGATAAGCCATCGAGTGTCAACTAACTAATGAGTTATATTTATATCCCTGCACAGCAATGTTTATCGATGCGGTTGTGGAAAACAAGGGAGACTATGTTTTATGGGCAGGACTAATATCGGAGCTAATTGGAGTTTGTGAGCCAGAACAGCTCCTCTGTTAAATACGGCTGCTGCAGGAATCAAACCCTGTCCGCGGCTCTGCTCCGAGGCTGCGTGTGGGCAAGCGCTTTCAAGAAAAAAATGTAGAAATGGCTGAGAAGTCAAAATTTAACCCATTTTCCCCAGGCATTTTCTCTCTCCCCTTTGCATTACTTTGTCCTTCTGAAACAAGGATGCTTCCTATTTTTTTGTGTGGCCTCAGCTGAACTACCTCGTCTCTCTTCCCTGGCTGCAAACTCTTCTGGAGACCTCTCCTGAAACCAATGGACCTGTCGGCTTTGGGACTTTGTCAAAGCAATCAGCCAGGGAGACGGGAGCGAAGCCCCTTGCAGGTGTCTCCTCAGGAACCCTGAGCTGGACCTTCCACCTCCACCCAGAAATCTTTTCCCAGTTTGATAGACCTTGGCGCCTCAGTGGAAAGAGGGAAGGATTTGGGGTACAACATGAACGTGAGTCCCACCAGCCCAGGTTGCCCAAAGCCTCATCCAGCCTGGCCTTGAACCCCTCCAGGATGGGGCACCCACAGCTTCTCTGGGAACGCTCCATCTCTGTCAGCCCTGGGCAGGGCACGTCGGGGAGCCCACGCGGCTGGCCACTAGGAAGCTCTGGTGATCCGAGAAGAGCGTGCTGATCGATTTTCAGTGTCGGAAGGAATGTTGTCTGTGTTCTGCTCAGCCTTGAACGCCAAACGTCCACCCAAACTGCGCTGTGATGGTCTTGCCCTGAAGCAGTCTGTTACAATCTGAAGTCACTCGATAGATGCGGTTTATATGAAACGATAACCTCCCTCCACCCATGGTGAGAAGTGACCTCGTGCCTTGTTCCCAGGTGTGATAGAAATGGACAGACCAGGCTGTGCTGTTCGCAGCACCTCCTGCCCTGGTTAGGAACCAGGCACAAGGCTCTGGAAATCAAGGCGATGAAGCAAACTTGTCTCCATCATGGTGCTGGTGGGGCATCCATGCACCGTTCTTCTCGCTGTGCCTGTTCTGGGGCACGTGGGAACATCAGTCGGGCATCTCCACGGTGGCTGGCAGCTCAGTAACAGCTCGAGTGACTGTGGAAGGCTGAAGATGTATGGATGCTGTGTCTGACCTTTATCTCTGTGTACTGATGGGGACATTTATTACAGCTTCCTTCACCCTCCACGCATTCCTAGAAAAAATAATGGGGCGCCGCACCGGTGCCTCTAGTTCTTGTGTCTGAGGAGTGATTAACGCAGCAGTAGCTAATTAAACATTTTGTCCGTGTGGCATTCAGAAATAACTGAGATTTCTAATGATAGCGCTGTGATAAATGAGGGAGTTAATGCATTCTGATGGCACCCAGACAGCGCAGATCAAACCATCAACCTGCATCCCGATTCTTCTTCCCAGCATTTTTTTTTTCCCCCTGAATCCCCCCTGCTCCTCCATGCTAAGCAGATGATGGAGCTGAAGCAGCTGAGGTCTCCCCCAGCTGGGTACCGCGGCAGAGACACCGTGGAGGTCACCGGTTGTGGTCCTCCCGAGCTCCCCGTGGATTCCATCCCTGGGAAGAGGCTTGTCCCCCTTGTACCCGCATCCTCCAGGACCCCTCTTCAAACCCATGTCCCCGCATGAGAGCGTGCAGGGCAGGCAGAAGCGCGGCAGAACCGAGAGGAGAAGAGGCGCGGGGACAGACTCGCACGAGCACAGCTCCCCACGCAGCCGGGAGGAAGGGGAATCGCCATCTGGCTGGGGGAATAGCAGGCTTTCGTTGCTTTCCTCTGCTGCCGACAAGCTAAAAATAAAAACCCAGCCGTGCGAGGGAAAGGATAGCTGCTGAACTTTAAGGGGATGGAGTCTGCTCTGCGTTGTGCTGGTGTAAATACCAGCTTGGCCTCGATGAGCCTCCCTGCAGGCGCACCTGGGCACAACGCACTGCAGAATCTGGCCCTAGAAGGCTGTAGAAAACCAGATTTTGCTGCAGCTGTGGGGTGATTTTGTGGGGGAAAAAAAAAAGTATGTTAATTAAACCCTGAGTGGCAGTTTTATTAAGAGCCTGTGAGTAAATGTGGTGCTTTATCTCCCTCCTGGTGTGCGTGTGAATTTAATGCTCGCAGAGAGCGTTGGCAGAGCTGGGGGCTGAATTCTCTTTATTCGTGATGTTCTAATGCCACCATTGCTGCTGTCCCCCTAACCACCCCGTCAGCGTCCTGGGACAAAGACATTTAGATGGGCTTGGCCTTGGGAAGGCAAGAGGATGATAATGGTGCCTTCTCCATCCTTCCTCCTCTCTGCCTCCCAGACACTCCTATTCCAGATTTCAAAAATATTTCCAGCCCAACACTTTGTTGAATTCAAGTTTATCCCAAGAAAAAAAAAAAAAAAGTGGTTTTGACAAATCAGTGCTTTTCCAGTGGAAAGCTGATGGCACCAAAACATTTCCAGCCCGGCTGCAGTGGGGACAGATTCATTAGGACATGCCCTGGAGCCTGCTTTGTTTCAGGTGTCCCAGGAAGATAAATGCTCTGAGCTTCTCCCGCTTCGGGTGATGTGCTCAGTTAATATTCCAGCAGGGCAGTGTAGGAACGGAGAGAAAATGCGACTGTGGAGATGCAGGTGGGAGATCAGTAGCTGGAGGTGGCTGATAGTCGCTGCTCTTCTTGGTCACACGCACGCTGGCGTTGCGGCTGTTTTGGGGACCGCAGGCTGTGAAGGGACGGAGCATCCTGCTCTGAGCAAGGGTGGCTCTGCCTCTCGGTGCCTTCACCTGCCAGAGGTGGATGCTGCTGCGATAGCTGGCAGCTGCTGGGATCAGAATAACAGTGCAGGCTGACACTTATTTCTGCAAGCTTTCCTGTTCAAGATGAAGGTAATGGGCAATGATGGTCTCTTCCTTTGGTCTTCAGGAGTCCTCAGAGATCAGTGCTAGCCTGTATGTTGTCGTGGTTTGTATGTTGTGGGCTTGGAAAGATCAGGTCGTGGGTAAGAATTCACCCTTCTCCTCCTTTACACCTGTTCCTAAAGATATTGTGATTATTGCACGTGGCTGCTAACTCTTGCAGCATGGAAGAAGAACAGAAAAAAAAAAAAAAAGGAAAAAGCTGCCAAGTGCAGACTCTTAGCACTGAAGCAGAGCAGTGCTCGCTGCTTGCTGGTGTGTGCTGTATTTCCCCCACACGACCAGCACACAGCTCTGCACCTCTCCGCAGAGGGTCTCCGCCAAGCCTCGGATGGTGAGTTCAGCTGGAGACTTGACCCTGGGTGATGGCGAGGAGATGGTGTCTGCAAGGCGGCGGGTGAAGGGCTGTGTTGAAGAAAATGCCCCGACAGAAGCAACACAAGGACTCCTGTTGTAAGCGTCGTGGCAGGAAGCACTGGAAGGACACAGCAAAACTAAAGGCAGCGCTTATTGAAGCAACAAAGCATCTATTTTTATTCTACAGCGTGTAACAGACCCGTGCAATGAACTTCCACTGATGGACGGCCAATAGGGTCCAAAGGATGAGTAGAGACTTCTTTAAAATATTGTCTGTTTTCCAGGGGCAGCATCCACTGTTTATTAATCAATTATCAATGAGCAACTTGTCTCCTTATCTGGCTCTTCCCTGCAGCAGATGCTCTACTGATGAGAGAGCCGGTCCCAGCTCTAAGGCGTTAAAAAACTGCATACCAGTTCCAAGAAGGTGCGGGAGCGTTGGTCATGAGATGTCACTGCAGCTCCACCTTTGCTGTGTTGTTATTTGTGCTTTAAAAAAAAAAACAAACAACAAACCAAAAAGGGGCTTGGGGGAGGCAGCCACAGCAGGGATGCTGTCGGTCAGAGAACATCCCACAAAGGCTGTTTGTTCAGTGCAAGCTGAGAAGAGACACTTGTAAGGGTAATTCTGCAGGCTGCCTGGTATCATTGCACCAGAGTGAGTAGGAAGCACGAGAGTCAAAACCCAAGGAAGGTGCAGAGGGGAGCCAAGGCACCTCATCCCTTCCTGGGACAGAAACGAGTCGTCCCTCCGAGTGTCCCAGCAGAGCCAAAGTTGTGGTTTCTCTTGCAGGAAGGC